>JANAVB010040711.1:0-51566 GCA_029216955.1 Iris pallida
TGTACATCATTAAATATGACATGCAACTCATTTGTACTGTTCTCACTAATGAGAAATCTAGCTTCCGCTAATGGTCTCTGGAGGCCATATTCTGTAGTTTTATATAAAGGCTCAAAGTACTACCTTTTTTAAAGAGTTAACAACACTGAAATGAATTATACCCTTAGGTTTCTGAGACCTGTGCCATTTTCTGGCTGTTATACTATGTGGACAAATGCAGAAACATATTGGATTGTATTGGTATCCTTTTGAATTTGTATGTGTTTGCCTAGCTCAAACCATCTTTTTAAACGTTCTCTTGCAGAACTTAACAGACATGGACTGATAACTGGAATCCTTCTCAAAAAGTGTGAATTAAATGTGTATATACACCGCAAATCTGGTAATACCTACCAACTTATCAAAAAGTGTTTGCAAAATTTGAGCGGGAGTTGATTGGTTATCGTAGATAGTAAATCCTTCTCATGGGAAAGATGCTACATGGGTGAGAGGACATTGTCACAGATGTCGAATACTTGTTTTGGTCCTTGATAACTCTATTATTGAAATAATAGCTGAATTCATTCCATTGCCATTTTTTTCCTGTCACTGATGTCGAATACTCGTTTGGTCCTTGATAACTCTAATGATGAAAGAATAACTGAATTTGTTCCATTGCTATTGTTGATTTATGAATCACGTGATACCTCATTGTTTATACTTCATTGATATATTTCTTCTTATCTCAGGAACTACATGGAAAATGAAGGTGCTGTAAATGGGAGGGATGTGCTCCGGCCGGATTTGCTACCTATTTTTGGTTTTATTTGTATAATTATCGGTTTTGAATGTTTAAGATGTACAAAAACTACGTACTTTGGTTGGATATGTTGTGGTTGGACGTGTATTGGATGTTTGTGGTTTAACATATGTTGGATTTGTTGAAAATTTGTGGTGTATGAACAATACAGTTTATTAATATAAAAATTGAATATTACAGTTATTTGATGTGCGTATATCTTCTGGATTATTGATATTATGTGTTTGTTCAATTCATTATAATATAATTATAAATAAAATTTTGGCTATACAAAATTTAGCTTCTCTTGACGGTTAAAAACGTCAACAATTAATTCGATCCTGCTGCAACTGCTCTTTTCATTGAAGATTTTCTTGACGGCTAATAACCGTCATCTAGGATGGAGTCAAGAAAAGTTTTCACCTACATTGACGGTTTCTAAAAACTGCTATATTGATGGCTAAAAACAGTCAAGAAAATTACTTCACATGACGGCCAAAAACTGTCAAATAAAGCCCTGCCAGCGACCGTCAAGAAAAGGGGGGCTTTTCTTGACTCTGGCCTACTTGACGGATCCACAACCGTCAAGATACCCATTTCTTGACGGAGAATCACCGTCAAGAAAAGTCTTTTTTCTTGTAGTGATTTCATCCATCAACCATCATAGTTCTTACATTCCACTGCAGCATCCTGGCCCTTTGAAGCCTGGGGTATGGATGTCATCGGTTCTATCAATCCGCATTTATCTCGAGGACATCGGTTTATCTTCACTATAACCGATTACTTCTCAAAATGGGTAGAAGCTATACCCTTAGCAGAAGTCAAGACAAGCAGTGTCATCAGCTTCATTAAGCATCATGTGATTTATCGATTCGACATTCTTCGACAAATTATCCATGACAACGAACCTCAATTCATCAGTCAAATATTCACTTAATTCTGTGATGACAACCGAATCAACAATTTTGCTTCGATGGCTTATAATCATGCAGGTAACGGTTTAGGTGAAGCATACAATAAAACAATCATCAAGCTTCTCAAGAAGTTCGTTTCTGCCAATAAACGCAACTGGAGCAAAAAGCTTGGAAAATGTCTATGGGCATACCGTACCACTATACGTACCCTGATTGGCTGTACACCCTTCTCATTGGTGTACGGATGCAAAGCTGTCTTGTCGCTGGAAATTTAAATTCCATCTCTAACGATAGCTATCGCCAACGAACTCACAGTTGAAAACAATGACCGTCTTCGACTTCAGAAGCTTGAAGCACTCAACGAGAAGCGGCTACTAGCTCAATAGCACATTGAGTTATACCAAGCCCGTATCTCAAAAGTCTTCAACAGTAAAGTCAAAGTATGAACATTTCAAAAAGGTAAACTGGTCCTTACAGTCAGACGTTCTATGACTATGACACATGAGCAAGGGCAAATTCGAGCCAAAGTGGAAACGTCCCTACGTCATAAGCAAAGTTTCTCTAATGGAGCTTATCAGCTGACCGGGATAGATGGGTGAATTGCTATGATGTCTATCAATGGCAAATTTATGAAGAAATATCATGTTTGAAAATTTGTACCATATTTTCTAACAAATATTATACACACCCCAAATCTTCGAGTTATTATCTTTTATTTACTCAATTCATAAATAAAACCACAGATAATAAATCCCCAGTGGAGTCTACTCAAATCTTATGATACATCCTCAAAAGATTAATCCATAACATCTACTACATCATCGCAAGCATCATCTTTTGAAACCCAGCTGTTTTAAAAGATATCCTATTTTTTAGCCCCAGTTGGCCCAAGAATACTCAATAGATGTACGAATTCATGTCCACATTACCTGTCACGCCCCAGAACCAGAATACTGGAGAGCGGGGGAAGACATATCCAGCTATGTATTGAAATAGAATACATCTCAACTATACGGTCACGGCTGTCTAGATATGAGGGTTTACTACAAGCCAACGGTCTCTTATGGTCAAGCCTATTGTCTCAATCACAAGCAAGTAAGTAAGGTCGCAAGATGTATGATCATTAAATATACAATAAAAGGCGTCCCAAATATTACATATCAGCTGATCATGAAGCTAGTCGTACAAAATGCTAGGACTAGCAAGAGTTAAGCCATACATGATCAACCCTAGGATTTGTTAATCATGTTTACAGCCCGTAGGCAGACAGTAAGTAAAAGTGCATCGAGCTAACAGGTGCTCGTCGGCTAAACGCCTCAAAAGAATAGTTCTACAATAGAGTGAGCGAAACAAAATAGAAAACCCACTCGTAGCCCGGGTTCCTTCTAGTCGCCACCATTGGGCTGGAAGCTTGGTAGATCCTCGGGAGCTGCTCCGAAATCTGGCCACACAAAACCAGCTGGGTCAACCCCAGAAAGAGCAAGTGCCACAAGGGGGCCACGAAATAAGAACAAAAGCCAGCAATCAGCACAAGAAAATCTAATATTAAAACTAAAATTTACGAAAACATGTCAAGATGATATACGACGAGATAACCATGGAACTATTCCGATAGCCAGGTTACAACCCGTAAACCAAACAAGGACCGGGGTTGTAACCCTTCGTCTGAACAGAACTTGGTTTCCCACTATTTATCGGCAAGATAATAATGTAAGAAATCAAGACAGAAAGCAATCTTGTACTGGATCAAGACATGGCTACACTGGTTATACCTCATTCAATCAATCACGGCCAAGCAGATACTACGGCTTACTACTTTAACTAACTAGGGTTATCACAGGCCTAATTACTAACAAGATGCAATGAGATGATTCCACAGCCACAAGCCCTGTAGACCATCCAGGTTACCCAGGTCGAAAGTTAGGGGTTGAATTCTGGTGGGTACATTGCCCGGGAGACAAATGTACCCTTAGGTGACTTGGAGGGTGCAACACGCGACAGTGTGCTGGAAATGTGCCCTACTCGACAGCAGGCTACAGATCCCAAGAGCGCCCAGGTAACGGGATTGCCTGTAGCTGTGTCATCTCTTCATGACTGCTGTGTTATTCTAGTTAATTAACCTTAATCCATTTTAGTAGGTACTCCTGACCGTGGTACTCAGGAGTCCCATCCTAGACATGATGCAAGACATGACAAGTGGATTTAACAAGCAAGCAAGAAGGAACTACCCACGGTGTCAAGGCAGGTCAAGTTAAGTTAGCCGTCGCAACAGCATTAAGATAAATCATGTCAGGGTACTTGTCAGGAGTGCGCCACGACGGGCCACTATCATGTCAGGTTGGTCATGTCAGGAGTGCACCACTACGGGTCACTGGCGTGTTATGCTAGTCCCTTGTCATACCATGCCATGTACAATAGTCATTCCAAATATATTAAGTAAAATCAAGTTCATGACAAAGGCGTAAGGATATAAAATGGACGTAAAATATCTAATAAAATATCAATATACAGGGCTATAGAAGAGCCAAGCTTAAAGAAATAAAACCAAAACTCCAAGAGCCAATGGTTTAAACAAAGGGTCAAGAGAGCTGCGTACGCTCAAAAGTCACGCACACATGAGAGCAGCGTACGCTCAAAAGTCACGCACGCAGGAGCTGCGTACGTTCAAAAGTCACGCACGCAGGAGCTGCGTACGAACAAAAGTCACACACGCAGGAGCTGCGTACGAACAAAAGTCACGCACGCATGAGCTGCGTACGAATAAAAGTCACGCACGCATGAGGGCTGCGTACGTTCAAAAGTCACGCACGCATGAGAGCTGTGTACGTGAAAAGTCACGCACGCAGGAGAGCTACGTACGCGAAAAGTTACGCACGCAAGAGAGCAGCGTACGTGAAAAGTCACGCACGCTGGAGAGCAGCGTACGCAAAAGTCACGCACGCAAGAGAGCAGCGTACGTGAAAAGTCACGCACGCAAGAGAGCAGCGTACGTGAAAAGTCACGCACGCAAGAGAGCAGCGTACGTGAAAAGTCACGCACGCAGAGAGCTGCGTACGCGTAAAAACATGCACGCAGGGGAAAGGATCTTCTTCTCCATGGCTGAGAAGAAGCTCTCATGGCTCCCAAAACTTCAAAGCATCAGAACTTGGCCATCCGAACTCCAAATCCGGATTTCCAAAGTTCCAACCAGGATGGAATTGAACTCTCTTCCACATGGAAACATCAAAACCCATAAAAATCCAACTTAAATAGATCAAAACCATGCTAAACCGAAAATAGGAAAAATTTAGATCTAGAACAATGGAGGCTCCAAATCACAAAATACCAAGTTCTAATGTTGGTCACCATGTCCTAAACTAGCAAATGGACAAATAAAATGGGGTTCTCATGTGGTGGCAAGGTGCACTTGCCTATGGGTGGGTGTTGTGTAGAGGAAGGAGAAGAGTCTTGTGTAGAGGAAGGAGAAGAAGAAATTAATGGAGGTTTATGAGGAGAGAGAAAAAGTTGGTGGAGTTTTAAAGAGGGTGGGATGTGGTGTATTGAGGGTGGAGTATAGGCTAAGGTGTTCCAATACACATTAAACCAAACCAAACCCAATCCAATTAAAACCGAACCATGTCAAAACCCAAAATACAAGAAATATTGAAATTCCACAAGTTGAGAAAAATAAAAATACATGCCAAAATCCAGATACGAGTATAAGTACGAAATACAGGAAAAATACGGGAAATGAGGGTGACATTACCTCTGAATTCTAATATCTACATTCTACGACTTGTCACGTCCACATTACCTCTGATAATGTCATTCCAGAAGTAACAACATGCCAAAATTATATTATGTCATGTCCATATTACCTCTAAACAGATATAATAAGCGTTGTTATTTTCAAAAAATATGTCACGTCCAGTACCACTAAACATATTTCTTACTCCTACATATTACTTGTGTCTTAAACAGATACATAATCAGATCGGTTCTTCATTCCTTGCAAATCATGCAAATACGAATTACATTTATCAAAAACAAAAAAAATGTTCAAAAAAGAGTTATTACATTCATTCCTAAAGAAAACTTCATTTTGGAGGCTGAGTGCTAAGGTCAGAGATCATCTTCTTTAAAGACTCAGCTCGCTCTACCCTGGTGGCAACTACTCTTGTCCTGGCCAAGTCCCTCCTGGACTCTGAAAGCAAAGGTTGCAATGATGTAACTTGATGCTCTATCTCTGCACTCCGAACTTGGAGAAAATTATCTCGTTGTCTAATCAGATCATCTAGATGGCTTGAGGCAAATCAAGATAACTCAAGCACTTCTTCTTGACGCTTCTTAGTTGAGCGACCGATGCACGAATTTTGACCATTTCAGCCTCTAGCTCTTGAAGGCGAGTCTGACCCTCAGTTGCTTATTTTTCTTTCTCTGTCGCTTCAGTCTTATAAAGCTCAATGGAAGAGGTAACATCAGCAATATTTGATTCTATCTCTTCAGATTGTATTGAGAAGGCAACCACAGAATTGTCTAGTGTGACCTATTGTTCTTCATATTTATGAGCTATAGCCTCGTATTCTGCATCTACCAGTCTCTGTATATTTCCTCTTATCAGCTCTTGATAAGACTGAATAGGCTCCTTGAGCTCCTTCACAATCTGCTCTAAGTAATTAGTCCTTTTAATGTCACCAAGATCGCATATGGCTTCAATCAAAAATGAAGAAGTTCTCCTTACAAATCATAGGGATGGTTCTTCTCTATGGCCATTTGAACAAGAGTGCTCAAGGAAGTGAAGAAGGCACTTGTATAAGTTTTGACGATGCTACTAGTCATTACCGATACACCAGGTGTTGCCACTTCAGCAGGAACTCCTCTTTCTGCAGAAATTGGAGAAACAGCAGCTAGTGCACCAGAAGATTTTAGTACAGGCACGGAGGAGCTTCCCTCCATGGCATGAGTCCCAACATCCAAGGGAGCCATGGTAGAGCTAAGCGTAAAAGCAGTAGAAGTCAACGGGACTTCAGTGGTCGTCCCCACATGACCCGCTACAATTCAAAATAGAAATCAGTATATCACACAACATCAAATAAAGAAGCAAGCCTAAACAGGGTCAGAAATTTACCTAAGCTAGGTGGCATACATGGAGTCTCACGAGGGTGGTATCTCATTCTGTAATGAGCCTCGCCATGGTAGTCTCAGATACATTCGGTTGGCCACTTCTTGCTTTGGAACCTTCCGATATAAAACGGCTGCTTCCAACCCCTGACTCAGCTTAGCCTCCTAGGGCTACCACCTCTGCCCCTTCTGCTTCAAAAACTTGTTCAATAGGGGTTTGAATCCCCTCAGCATTGATATCAGGGTTTTCATCACCCTCAGTACCTTTGAGACCTTTAGCAAGGTCTTCATCATCTGGGCTTCCGTCACCCTCAATATCAATATTAGAGTTCTCATCGCCTTGCAGTTCATCGAGTCTCTGATTATCATTATTATTATTAGGGCTCTGGTCGCCTTCATTCTTAATAGGGTGCTTTACACCCTTAATCTGACCCTTTTGGTCATTTCCTAATCGTGACCTTTAGCCTGATCAGGATCTGAGGCAGCATCAATAGGATCCTCCTCGATTGGATCACTGCCAAAATCATAATCTAGCAGCGCATATATCATCCTCTTATCTTCTTGAGGAGGCACCTCGCTCATGACATAAGCTCCAGGAGTTTGAGATATAGAGGAGGCTAGAATTTCTGGAGCAATTCCATGTTCACCTCGAACTGAGATTATTTCAAATGAAAGTTGTAATCCCTTGAGAACAGCAACCCTTGAAGCATCTTCGGAGACCGAAGGTGACATCAGGCTAGAAAAAACAAGTATCGTAAACATTTTGTAGCCAGGGGAATATCAGTTCCAACGGCCACTGACTCTGAGATTGTAACTGGAGCGATGTCCATTGCGGCAGTCAAAGTCGGCTCACTGATTGGTGGTAGATCTGGAGACGAAGAAATATCAATACAAACTGCTACCGGATTACGTCTATTATATCTGATAGTAACGCGAGACCAAGAATATCACCTGTCTGAAGGGGCACATCCCCTAATGGTGGCAAAGCTTCCTCTGGTGATGATGGAATTGAACCTTGAAGAGTTTGTCCTGGTGAAACTAGAGTAGGAGAAATTGTAGTCCTCTCTCGCATGGTTCTGGTAACCACCAACTTTTTTTTGGTCGAACGCTTGAATAACGGCTGTGGTGGAGATGTTGTATCCACCTTAGTAGGAACAGATGGTTGAGGTTGTGCTTTTTCAGGAATAGGTCGTTCCCTACTGGTCTCCTCCCCAGCACCTGTGCTTTCTTTCTGAAAAGGGGATGGAGTTGATCCTCTGAGAGAAATGGTTTGCTCCAGGCGAGATTTCAGCTTCTATTTGCCTTGTCTGAAGCCCAGTCTTAGCTATATGCTTCTCGATAGCGGTTGTTTCCTTCGTTTTCTTCCCCTACATCAGGAGAAGAAAGATTATCATAGGCCGACTGGGTGGAGGAGGTCCCAGCCTTTTGTTTCTTTTCCGCCTTCTTTGCAGGAGATTTTTCCCTACTCATCCTAAGAATGCCACATAATGGATCTCATACTTCGTCAAGAGAACCCATATCCACGGTTTCTAGAGGCGAGTCGGTAGGAGCATTTTCTTCAGCCTCGGTCAAATTGATAGTGGCCGCGTTCCCATCAAATGCTTTCCTCGTCCCGACGAAGCAATCACCTTCGAGAACAGGATTTGCCTTATCGGCTCTCACCGACGGTGGCACGTACTGTGGCACCCTCAACGGTGATGTACATGATGGAGCTCCGGCGATTCCTTTGCCTTTGTTCGCGGCCGATCTTTTTGGGGCCATTGTCGATGATCGGAGAACTTTGAAAGTCTAGAAGAAGAAGACGAAGAGCTCGAGAGAGAAGTTTTCGAGTAAAAAGCTTTTTTCTCTCTTCAATGATATTTATAGCCCAAAATTTAGACGTAACGGATACGCAAATTTCACGTGAAGCTCAGGGTCGGTTAAACTTCTGTGGTGCGCCAAACTGCTTCTTATTTGAAGTATTTCAAATTTTAAATTTTTTGAAATTTGAAAACTTTGAAAGGGGACTTGTAGAAGCTAAAAATTGCTAAAAAGAATGCATTACGCTACGCATAAATAGTGTCAGGACTCATCTATTAATCGTGCTGGATAAATCACGCTCAGAAACAGATAGCGCCAGACTATATTTGCCAGATAGCGCTGGAGAGTTGATGGCACATCACATCAGATGGCGCCAAACCCCTACATGGCGTTGGCCACCACGTGGCAATCTTCATGGAGAAGCTAAATGGCTGTCATCATGACTGACAGGACGTTAACCGAAGAAAATCTCCTTGAATCCTGAGCACGCAGCGCTCGAGAAGAATGGTCAGACTCGTCATTATAACCTTTGTCGTTTACTATGTGCCATGCAGAGTTGGCACGAAGTAATCAACATTACACAGATTCAAAGTACTTAGAACTTTCTCACAGGTGGCGCTCATCTTCAGTATGCGCCATTCCTCAATTGGCGCCACTTGATCATTTATTATCCAGAAGCAGTTAGATGATGTAAACCCTCTAAATTTCTACTACAATTTAAAAAAAAAATTTGGTACTTAATGGTATTTAAATTGTACTTCGTATTTGTACGGCGCGCACAAGTTCGAGTTTTTGTAATTGTACGTTGCGTGCAAAATTTCATTTTTCATATTTGCTCGTTGAGTACGAATATGTGCGAGGTACATATTTTCAGAAAATGTTTTATTTATAGATTTTATTTTACGAGAATTATAGTTTCAAAATAGTATAGGATAAATATTTTTGCCTAAGTTGTCAAGAGTACCGCATCGAGATTTTTCTAAAATATTATGTAGCAGTAAATTTAGAAAAAAATAATGTTTTACATAAATATTATTTTACATACGAGGTACATGAATTTAAATTCATGTGTATGGTTGTATTTTGAAATTAATTAATTCGATTATTTAGTACTTGAAAAAGATATTTAGATTATCTATTTAATTAGTTATGATAATTTAATTTGGAAAAGGTTTGATTTTTGAATAAATTTTAAATTCAAAAACGGGATTATCTATAATAGTTTTAGATTATATTGAATCGAGTTTAAATTGATTTAACCAAACAATGATTTATCTAATGGTGGATTTAAATCTACCCAATCCTTATTAGAATAGGAGCCTCCACCTCCTATATAAGGAGAGCCTCATTGCTCCTTTTCCATAGAAATCTCCACCAACATAAAACGTGCATTTATATTCTTCCAGTACATATACATTATTTCTCTTCGCGTTCGACAATTTCGGACACCATATCAACTGTTCACCGACACACCCAATCGTCATCACCTCACAGCCAATCCCCGGCCAACAGTCCCTAACCTCTTCACAGCCCGACCACCACCTGACCTCTATCGACATCACCATGCCTATCTCTTCCAGACCGCCACCGTACCCGAATACCCCCACCGCCTTCGGTGATCCCACTGGAATCAACACCATCATCGGTGCCCACATGCGCAACCATCAACACCACTGCCGATACCATGCCTCCGTAGCAACCCATCGGCCACACCACCCAGGTCAGCACCCTGAGGCGTCATCTACGCTGCATTCCGGTCACCCGAGCCGTACAGCCCCGACTGTCTCCCACTCTTCCATAAACTGACACAACCGTCACCACCGACGCCGTTCCCCAAAATCCACACAACCACCACCATCATCCATGAGAAGAAGAGATGAGAGAAGCCCGAACTTGACTGCCTTGTCGTGCCACGACGGTACTGCACCACCTTGGATGCGAACCGACGAGGGCGACACAGACGCTGACCTTGCCAGCGAGTTTCCTCCGCCGAGATCCGAGCGAAATTCTCTTCGCTCGGATTTGACAATCCGCCCGTTGTGCTGCCTTCCCGAGCGCCCACTGTCGGCCGGATCCCGCCCCTGCTCGAGCGTCAGAGCAGCGCCCGCAGGGCCAGCACGTGTGCAGCGCGGCTCCTCCGTTGCGCGTGCAGGCCGCCATCCTCCTGCCGCTCGACCCGCCGACCTCAGTAAGATCCTTTCTCTCTTTTCCCTCATTACTTTCCTACTTTTTCTCTCTATTGACCTATGGAAACCATTCTCTTTTAATGTAACCCATCAAACAAAGAATGGGTCAGCAGTACATGTTGCTATGATTGTCATCTTGTTCTATTATATTTTGTATTTTTATATTAGATGTATAGTACTGTATACTAGGTATGTATTATTTTATATTTACAAAGGTAAAAAAAATTGTTATAATTGTTTTTTATTAGAAGTGTTATTATTGTATTATTTTTAAGAATATTTTTAAGAATCGAAAAATCTTTTTCTAGGCATATAACTGACTAATAAAAACGTTTTTTTTTTCAAATATAGTATTTTCAAGTATTTGACTAAAATATATTTTATTAAAAAATTATGGTTTTCAACTAGAAGTCCTAATTTACAACTTAGAGTTTTTGCCTATCACTACCTTTTTAACTTTCAAGTATTTACGTAAAATTATTTTTAAAATAAACATGTATTCTCAAGTATTATAAATATTTTCTAAAATTAGCATTAATTATTTCCATAAATTCTTTTCAAATTATCTTTAATGATCATGACTAATCGGATCCCTACTTCCTTCCCGACTTCGGACCCCTAACCAGCAACCATGGCTTTGGACTATTTGGGACATGTCAGAACACAGGCGACTGTTTTCCATAAATAAATTCCTTTATTTATTGTGTATCTGGGAAAATTACAACTGTGGGAATCTGATCTAGAAGACGATCACTTTATCCCTTGGACTATGCGAAGAAGAAAAGCTCTCAAAATTTTGACAGTAGATAACTATCTATCTGTCCAATGAATGAGAAAAGAACTCTATTTATATAGTCAAAAATAATAACTGAAAAGATAACTGTCTTCACAGCCTGTGCTTAGTTGAAAATCACGCAGGATTTAACATACGCAAGGTTGTGAGCAGTTACTGGACGTGGCCTGTAACTGTTGGACACATGGCAATCATGCATGAGTCGTGTGCAAGTTACAGGACACGCAGGCGAGAGATCAGTGGCATGGCTGCCACGTACTCCAATTTGATGAAATCCACGCAGACTTGTTGAAGACGAAATCCACGCAGACTCGGGGTAGAAAGCTTCAAAATTCACGCAAACTTGGGGCAAGAAGCTTCAGAATCCATGCAGACTTGGTGAAGACGAAATCCACGCAGACTCGGGGTAGAAAGCTTCAAAATCCACACAAACTTGGGGCAAGAAGCTTCAGAATCCACACAGACTTTGATGAAGAAAACTTCAGAATCCACGCAGACTTGAGGAAGAAAACTTCAGAATCCACGCAGACTTGAGGAAGAAAACTCCAGAATCCACGCAGATTTGAGTGAAAACTCAAAATACACGCAGACTTGGGATAGAACTGCCAGCTGTCTTGATTCAGCGTGCCTCGACTGACACAAAATCTCTGGCAGGTGATTGCTTTGTCAGTCACATTAAATGACAAGAAGCTCTTTTGGTACGCCAACTTGACGAAGGTTGAGTCTTGTTGAAGAAGATTTCAAAAATTACGCAATAGACGGCTGTGATCTCTCGAATTCTGTGCATACGTGGCATACGAAGAGACATTCTTCGACTATCGTACTGTCAGTCATAATTACTCTCTGACAAATGATGAGCTGTCTCCCCAGCGTGATTTATAAATATTGTCTTGATCAACTGAGCGTGACTTTTGACTCTGTCCTGATCAACTCAGCATGACTGTCATTTTTAAAGGCCTACAAAACCCCCTTCAAAGTTTTTGAAAATTGAAAAGACTTCAAAATTTTTGAAATACTTTGAAAAATAAGATGATAAAATGAAATCAGTCACGATGTGATGACTTTAAAGAGATATTTATTCCTGAATGATTGGACTGTTGGGATTCTGTGCAGTTAAGATCCCGTATCAATCTCCTAAATTGAGGCAAATCATGATGGGCCATTTGGAATTCTTCATAAGCCTATAAATAAGCCATAGATTACTTCTTTCTTTCTTTACTTGTATTTGAAAGAGAGAACCCACAGAAGAGAACTTCATCTTCTCCGACGAACTCCTTCCTCTCCGACTTCTTCTTCTACTTTTTTAGTAGCAATGGCTCCTAAAAAAGCTGATGCTCAGGCCAAGAGGAAAGCCCCTGCGACTTCGTCGCGTGCCACAACTGACAGACTTCCTCGATAAGAAGTCCCGCAAGCTCCTATGCATCGTAAGTGATGGGAGAACACAAACTGTCGAAGACGATGAAGATGAACTCCACATAGAATTTTTTAGGATCTTAAGATATTAAACTTCAGAAATATATCCCCCCTCCTTAGGGCAAAGGATATTTAATAAAGTATGCCCCCTCTTTAGGGTCGGCCATACTTCACATCTTCGTGTTTACGAAGCTCTGTGTTTCACGCAAAGGAGCATGGTTCTCATGATTCTGCGTGACTTTTCACGTTGGCAGAAATGTCCATGTTGAAATAGTCACGCAGCTTTCAGGATGACGCTACGTGATTTTTTACATGTTGACAGAGATGTCAATGTTGAATTATTCACGCAGACTTCTGAGAGTCATCTTCTGGATAGATTAGTCTTGATCTGTCAGCGTATTTTTTGTCATTTTCACGTCAATGTGATTCTGGCAATGATGCGTGACTTTTATCTTAATCTGTCTGAACTTTGCGTGAATTAATCATCCGTATGACTAAATCGCTCAGCATGTCACAGTAGTATATCCATATGGAGTCTGCGTGACTTTTGAAATTTCCTTCAAATACTGTAATACACACATAGACATAGATATATCTGACTTTGTCTTCTGTCATTTCCTGTAGTGAACATCCGGAGCGAAGAAGCAGATTTTGAAGGGTGCTTGAGTATCTCATTTAAGCATGATCTATCTCATAACATTCCCTTAATTTGATCTTCCTGAAGCAAGACTATCACTGTTGGCCAATCAAGACCACACAACCTTACTCTGCTTGATGAATGGACAACCTTTCCAGAGTCTGGATCTGGTATCCCACAAGAAACCAGCATTCTTGTTCGGAGATGCTATAGCATAAAAATCTCAGCCGAAGGGCATCAGGGAGAAAGTGTGTTTCTGCTTTGAGGGGGATGTGAAACAACCCATGTACTGGCCAAAGGTTTCCCGGGGCTTATCAATCATGAGACTTATGCATGCCAGCTACCCGAGAAAGATGTCCTGGTATTTGACAGAATATCAGCAGGCGAAGACAAGCCGTATTATTTACAGGAAGGAGGGATTTTTCAGTGCCCCGGAGGATCATGTATCAGTGTTTCGGGGTTTGAAGCCTGGATGCATACCACCTGAAGATTCAGCCATATTGATGCCGTTCAGGATGCCCATTTTCATAAATGAATTCATGTCTAACAAGAATGCATTCTATCCCACCGATTCGACGCCGAGAATGAACGGCCTAATGAATCAGGAGAATGTGAGATGGAAGACTTTAGTCCACTGGGCTTTGGAAAATTTTGAAACTGAGCTGAAGAAGATAAATCTCTATGATGCCGTCGTCAATTCATCCTACGGCTTCAAGCCTAACCCTTTTCTGTTCCTGGCTTTGGTTGAGAGGTACAACCATAGGACGGGAACCTTTATGACTCCGAAAGGAGAGATGGGCTTCGCCCTTCATGAGATGGAATACATCTCACACCTGCCTTCAGGCTCGCTGCCGTATGAGGAATATGTTCCTACGACAGAAGAGCTGAACTTTCTGTCAGAGAAGAACCCAGAGATGGTCCATCTATTTGAAGAGATGATGTGCCATTTTGGCACATGTACTCTCTATTACAAGGGTTCCAAAGATGAAGCTGGCAACCACATACAGAAGTGGATGTCGTACCTTTTCATGAACCGTGAAAAGGATGAGAAAAAAATAAACGAGAAGAGGTGGTATCAGATTAGCAACTTCAAGCCTCTTTCTGAAAGTGAAATCACTTATCTGCTGGAGAAATATGACTGCAAAGATTTCACCATCACTGAAGACTGGTACGAGTTCAAAGCTGGAACTACTTTCAGTTCTTATGTACGGCAGAGTAGCAAAAGTCTGTCAAGGAACGGTCATCTGGCCGAATTTCTATCCCTGTGGTTGAGAAGATTCATCGTTCCTGGTTCCAGCTCCTTGGACAGGATACACAGAGGTGTTATCTTTGCAGCGGTGCGCCTCGTGTATGGCTACAAGTTGGACTTATTATCAGCGATGACCTGTAGACTGAATGCAGGTCTTCGGAATTTTGTAACTACCATGCTGTCTGCTCAGAGGCTGATGACTGAAAAATTCCCAAGGATAGAGATGCCTTTCACATTTTATATGGTTGGCTTCTCCTTCATCATGATGGTTTGACACCTCCAGGAGCAGGAGGGGTGTAGCAGTCTTTTTCTGGAGAGGTACTCTGGAGAGACGTTCTGGAAGGTTCACACCCTCCCAGAATGCAGAAATGTATTGAATAGGGCGTCACATTGGTCAATCCAATGTGTCCCTCCACCATCAGGCTATGAGAGTATGCCCTTAAATATGATGGACGGAGATATGGGAAATCGACTAGATGATGTAGCCTTCCAATGGTTACAGAGGATCCGGCCTTCTCATCTAGTATATCGTCACGAAGAAATGGCATATCTGGAACCATATTTACCAAGCCGATTTGCCAGACAGTTCGGGTATGACCAACTCCACGTTGGGAATGCCACTACTTGTCTATGCTCGTGGAGGACTCATCGACGGAGCTCGAGCTTGGAGATATTTTTAGGCTAGAGATACAAAGGTTGTATTCTCTATGCCTAATCCTTTGTCTAGCTCGGGGCCAAAGATGCTTTACACGTATGCTCGTTTTTACGTGTCGTCGAGCACCTTCAGACGAGTTTCAATCTGAAGACCTTTGTTGCAGAGGATGATCCAGCTCCATCGAAGAGGTCAAAGAAGAAAATTATTATTCAGCACTTTCCTTCAGAACCCGAAGATGAGACAACAGAAGTTGAGCCTCCCTATGAATTATTCCAGGAAGGAAATTTCCCTGATGAGGTCATTCCTCCTATATTTATATCTCTTTCTAAGAGGAAGAGAAGTGACGAATCCGAGACCGTCTCCAAGAGGAGTACTAGGTCTCAAACATCCAAGAACAAGAAAGGGGTCTCGGTGACTGCTACTTCATCTTTGGGCGGTATCTCAGTTGATGAAGACGATGCCGCTGATAAGGACGAAGAGACCGATGAAGACGACGCTCCTTTGATAAGGAGGTCGAGAGGCAAATATGTTAAGAAGTCTGTCAGCAAAATTAAGGGTAATAAACTCCTAGAGACAATCATGAGTGGAGGAATTTTGCCAGAAATCAATGAAGCAGCTTCTACTGAGAAGACCGAGTCTGATAATATTCACCTCGCAACAGCTTCAACCGAACAGACTGAAGTAGTGTCTGTTCAAGCTCAGGAAACAACTGCTCCGACCACAAGTGGAGTAGCTATTGAACCCTCGGAGACGAGGATAATCCCATTTGAGCATGGGACAGAAGGCGTCATTCAAGCACTGGATGACCAGATTGATTACTCTGAAGAAGCAACAGCTCCGGAAGAAGCTACCAAACAGTCAGAAGTTCCTGAAATTCAAGCTGAAGAAAACATTTCTTTGGCCAGAGGCGATGAAGACGTGCCGACGTCTGAACTATCAGCTACTGATGATCTGTTAAAGAATGTTTGTCAAGATATCATTCTTCGAACCGATATTCCAGAGACAACTGAACCGGCAGCCAATACCGAGCTTGCTATCGTCATTGTTCCAGAGATTCATGAAGATGTAAATATCATTGATTCTGAATCAGAAGCTCATCCTGAAGACGAAGAAGAAGAAGAAGCTGAAGGATGAGAAGACTGGCATGCTGGCATTTCGACTCCTTATGATGCGGATAAAGTGAAGGGGAACAGAATGGAGCTTAGCCCTGAACCTGTTCAATCACCGAACAACGCTGTAGCACCCAGTAATTCTGGAGCTGGAAGCAGCCATATAAAGCAGGTATCGGATACAATCATGGACCGGCTGCGTGAAGAAGCAAAACTCCCTCCACATACTGAATATGAACCTCAGCCAGGTAGAACTTTATTTCAGATTCTGTTTTCGCTGTTTCTTTTTTTTCTGTAAAAGCTGATTATTTTTCTTTAACTGTAGGAACTGCTGCAGCAATGAGTTCGACTCATGCTCCGCTATCCAGGCTGATGCTGATGAAGGGAGTTCACACTTGCCAACTTCTCCGATCGCACATACTTCTGTTCCAAGGATTCAAGCTTCTTCTTCCATGATGACAGTGACTCCTGGATTCGAAACTGGGTTAGCAAGAACCTTGGGAATGTATCCGGAGATCATTTATTCATATCTAGATACATATTCCAGACGCTTCTTGAAGGATGAAGCCATGCCTTTTTCTGATCTTCGAACTATGGTCAAGTTCCCACTGATGGCGCTACGACATGCTGGTTGCGAATCTCAGTGCATTTTCTTCGAACATCTCCTAGAAGAGTTAGAAGTAACAATCCGAAAATATTGGAAGACCAAGAAGGAGGACATTCACTCTTTAACTGTAGCTGAGATTGATCAACTAGAGCATGAAGCACAATCCCAACAGGCAGTTCTCGAAGCATTTCTTGCCTCTTCTACTGAAAAATTAGTAGAAAAGGGTGAAGAAATATTAGCTGCTCGTCGAAGAGTAGAGTTTTTAGAGAAAGATAAAGCGTCCAAGATTGAAGAACTAGAGAAATTGAAAGAGGAATTAGCTCGTCTTCAAGAGCATATTGCTGTCATGGAAACAGAGCAAGCTAATGTTGCTACTGTTTATATCTCTGAAGTCGAACGTTGTGAGACTCTTCAGAAGGAACGAGAACAGATGCAGGCGGAACAGATTGAAGAAGTCAATCGTCGCCAGTCTGCCATCAATATTTTTGATGAACAGAATGTTAGAATTGTGGCAGCAGAAAGAGTTAGAAAGACTCATGAAGAGAAACTGAATGCTGTTCTAGATCGTATTAGAGAGCTGATAACTCCAAATAAGTGAATCTCTTTTATTTTCACTTTCACTTGTATTTCATGTTTTGATTCTAGAATGAATAAAAAATCCTTGATCTGATTTTTGGTTTTGCTGTTTTGATGATGATAGATTCATAGAAAATATGTTCAGAGGTAAATAATACATGACATATTTCAGTAGAATAGAATATACAAACAAACTTTGTAATTCTATCAAATGATATTAAACCAGAAATGATCTTAGTTTAATACTGATTGGAAAAAATAGAATTCAGACATAAAAATATCCTTGAACTCAATTTTTCATGATCTTTAGACTCAAAAATCAAAAGACTAGATGAATGAACGGGTTAACCGTCAGATTATAATGAACGGACGAACCGTCGGATAGATGAACGGACGAACCGTCAGGTATTAATGAACGGACGAACCGTCAGATGAACGGATGAACCGTCAAGTATGAATCACTTTTCAAAACAGTCAATAGAAACCATATTGGAAGACAGAAGGTTGCAGTAGAAGTCACCGATACTTGTATCGGAATCCCAAGAGGTAGTACTGAAAGAATCAGATCTCTTATCTTCGTCAGACTCGGGATCTTCATGAACAATATTGATAAAAGGAGTAGGAGTAATATAGCCCAGTCCGCATTTCGTCCTCTCATATTTCAGAGGAGGAATACGAACAGGCATTTTTCTTCCTTTTCCACTATTGAGGCCAGTCCTGAAGTCATAGCCCATATTTTTGATGATGTCTTTAGATTGCTGACTACAACGACGTAGTTGTAATCTTCCAGTATCATCATTTTTGTCTTCATCTTCAAAATCAGAAGGACTTTGGGGCCCTTTATAGAAGAATATTGGAATGTCTCCTGGCTTTCTGCTGGGAACTAGAAAGTATGAAGATTGTACAGGTTCTAGGGATACATCTGTATGAACAGTCTGTACAACTCCAATGATTATTGTGTTCAAGTCATCTAACAAATGTAAATAACTATGAACATAATTGCATACATCAGCGTACTGCAAAGATGGAGACTTTTCATTAAATGTAAAAGCAGCAGTATTTACATTGGGAGAAGGTTGAGCCTTAGAGATTTTAGCCAAGTCAATGACTAAAGGGGGAGAAGAAGAACGAGAAGAAGCGTTGTTTCGATTAAGATCGATAACAAATGGCTCAGAAGAGGTGAGCTCCCTTGAAGTTTGAGATGGAAGAATAATCCGCCCTCCAACTGGAATTAGCAGAGTATCCTGTTTCATATATGGAGATGCAGGAATTGCAGTACGCCCTACTGACAGGAATAATCATGTGTCTTGAGCAAACGACTGAGGTAACGGAGAAATCCGTCCACTCACCGGAATGATGAAAGAACCTTCTTCAGAGAGTTTGGGAGATTGTTGCTGAATAGTTCGACCTTTAACAGGAATTATTAAGGTCTCACTTTGTGAATCCTCTTTCTCCATAGCTTGTATAACCCTTGTATACTCTTTTTTGTACATTCGGGAATCATTGAAATAAGCTTCAACCCCATGGAAGGGATTTATGTAGGCCTCAAAAATGAAAGTCACGCTGAGTTGATCAGAATAAGTCACACAGAGTGATCCAAGAAGCAGCACAAAAGATACGCTAAGTTCTGCCTGGCCATCTCCTTTAGAAGTCACGCAGAGACAGCTCAGCCATACGTCAGAATCATAATGACTGACAACACAACAGTCGAGAAACGTCTCCTCGTATGCCACGTATGCACAGAATTCGAGAGATCATCGTCGTCTTTTGCGTGATTTTCGAAATCTTCCTTAGCAAGACTCACTCTTTACCAAGTTGGCGTGACTTTGGGTCTTATCTTCATTTAATGCGGCTGATAATATAATCAATGTCAGAGATTTTGTGTCAGACGAAGCGTGCCAAATCAAGACAGCTGGCGGTTTGCGTGGATTCTGAACCTTCTCCTTCCTCAAGTTTGCGTGGATTTTTGAGTTATTCTTCTCAAAGCCTGCGTGAATTCTGAAGTATTCTTCTTCAAAGCTTGCGTGGATTTCGCCTTCAACGAGTCTGCGTCAACGAAACTGCGTGGATTTTTGCCTTCAGCAAGACAGCGTAGATTTCATTTCAACTGGAGTACGTGGCAGCCATGCCACCGATCTCTCTCGCGTGCCCAGTAACTTGCACACGACTCATGCACTAATGCCATGTGTCCAACAGTTACGGGCCACGTCCAGTAACTACTCACTAACCCTGCGTGTATTTAGAGTCTGCGTGACTTTTCAAATGCACTAGTGGTGAGGTAGTTATCTTTTCAGTTACTGTTTTGACTCTATAAATAGATTTTTTTTTATTCATTGTACAGATACATTGATATCTACTGTCAAAATTTTGAGAGCTTTCTTCTTCGCATAGTCCAAGGGATAAAGCGATCGTCTTCTAGATCGGATTCCTACAGTTGTAATTTTCCCAGATACCCAACAAATAAAGAGAATTTCTTTATGGAAAACAAATTGGCGACTCTGCTGGGGAAAACCATCTCCTCTTCTGAGATGGTAACAACTCAATGCGACACTTCGTCTATCGGCTCGACGAAGAAGGTGATGACGATCAAATTCGATCAACTCGCCTATGAAGAAATGCAGCGGGCTAAGGGTAGCAAGCCCATTCCAGCCTCCATTATCACTGCCAAGTCAAAGGGACACTCTGTCTATGTCCCTAAGAATCAGTTGGCAGTCAATGGTGAAGTCTCTGCCACAGTGTCTACTCCTAACACTGGCAAGAACTCCACTGCAAGCACGCACACTCTTGTGCGCTCGAAGATGACAGTAACTAAAAGTCACGTTGACAGTACTGGCTCCTTAGCCGAATCTGTTCCAGCGTGCAAATTCAATTCTAAAAGTCACGCTGACAGTACTGGCTCTTTAGCCGAATCTGTTCCAGTGTGCAAATTCAATTCTAAAAGTCACGCTGACAGTACTGGCTCTTTAGCCAAATCTGTTCCAGTGTGCAAATTCAATTCTAAAAGTCACGCTGACAGTACTGGCTCTTTAGCCAAATCTGTTCCAGTGTGCAAATTCAACTCTAAAAGTCACGCTGATAGTACTGGCTCCTTAGCCAAATCTATTCCAGTGTGCAATCCCACATTCAAAAGTCACGCTGACAGTATTGGCTCCTTAGCCAAATCTGTTCCAGCGTGTAATTCTAAAATCAAAAGTCACGCTAACAGCTCTGGTTCTTTAACCAAGTCTGTTTCAGCGTGTATTTCATCAGAGAAGAATAACTTCTTAGTTATCTCTTCTTCTTCACCGAGTTCTACTAGAACTGGGGGTGGTTTTCCACACAAAGTCCCTTCGAAAAGGAACAACTCTTTAGTTGTTTCTTCTGCTCCTGTAGTTTTACTCCAGGAACAGCTTTGACTGATACTTTTGTTAGTCAAAGGAAAGGAGATGGTCTTTTGACTACTCTTCCTTCTGGACATTCTATGTCTCAACATCTGAACGAGTCTAAGAAGAAACATTCCTTAATGTCTTCTTCTTTGATTTCTTCAAATTGGGCACAGAATCTGTCCATTAAAGAGGGTCTGTTACCATCTCCTAATCAAGGGAGTGGTTAACTCCTTCTCTGCAAATATCCAGATCAATGGAAGGAAAACTCCATGTTTCCAAAATTAATATGTTACCTTCCACTGATTTAAGAACAAAACTCAGCACTTCTGGTGTTAAGAAACCATACCAATTGGATATGAAGATAAAAGATCCAGATGCAGAGTATGCAAGAAATTATGTGGCTCACATTAATCACTCTTTGTATAATCAAGAGCCATCAAGACCCAAGAACAGGAAGTATATTCCTCAATCTTCACAAACAGATTTACGGGAATATCTTCAACAGAAGAGAAGGAGTAATTCTATCAAAGGAACATGTTGAATGTGACTTCTATCCAAGAGTAATTCAGTGCAGATGTGAATCAACAGTTCAAGACCATGGTGATCATGCTGAATGTGACTTCCAGCCAAGAGTCACAATGCAATACAGATGTCAAAATAAACGACAGTCTGTCTTTAATAGGATTCAGTATGAACCTATGCCTGATGAAGAGGAGCCTTTGTTTGCCTCTGTCAACATGACTTCTCGGGACACCGGGGGTAGAGTTGATAGTCCAGATGGAGTATATAAAAACACCAGAGCAAGAGTCCTGGCTTCTAGTCAAAGAAATTTGATCCCTGAAATTGACTCTGAATTTCTTGGAGAATCTAACTTTCCACCTCTTCCTACTGGGGGTAATTCTCCTATAGTTGACTTTGATACACGAAGCAATGATTCAGAGCATAAACATCTACTAGTTCATCAATAATCCCTCATACAGTCACGACTTACATGGTTGATGGGAATACTGATGAACCCTTTCTTCCCTGACTCCTCAAGATCAAAGAATTGCTTCTTTGGAACAGCAAATGAAGTCTATGACTGACACAATGAAGTCAATGTATGAACTCATGACAGCTCAATTGCAAAATCGATAGACTGTATCAGATGCCATACCAGTTGATACTGATATAAGTCCAATACAAGTTCCTCCAGCAGTACAATCCAATACTCCTGGACCTGCTCAACCAAATCCTAGTCTCTCTGGAGCTGGGGGTAGTGCTTACAATGTTGTTCCTCCTCCTAACTATTCTCTACAAGCCACAACTCCACAATCTTCGGGAGTTGTCTCTCAAGAATTGAAAAATCTCAAAACTCAATTCGAGGTATTCAAACAGAAGGATGGTTTACAAAGGTTAGGCATCAAGCAGCCTTATCCGATAGAATGGAAGCAAGTATATTCCTCCTAAATACAAACCTCCTACTATCTCATTCTATGATGGAACCACTTCTCCAAGTCAGTTTATCAATCACTTGAAGTGATGACTGATCAACTACAACCAAGTGATGCCCTCCTTACTCGGGTATTTATTGGATGTCTCAAGGGAACGGCTTATGAATGGTATAGAAGTCTCCCAGATGGGAGTATTACCTCATTTGCTGGTTTCAAACAGATGTTCTTGAAAGGTTCTATGAAGGGCTTAATGACATGACTAGTCTGCTCTTATTAGAATCAAGCAGAAAAATAATGAATCTACAGAGGAATACATTGAACGGTTCGAAGAGAAGCTCTGAAGATGCCTCTTGGAACTCCTGATGCTGTCACCATTGACACGTGCAAATCAAACTTGTTGCCAATCATCAGTATGTGGACAGGGTCCACTCAATTTCAAGATTGGCCTTCCTTCATAGTCAGTACTAAAGCTGCAAAAATCAGTGCTGAAACCTTCAAAGGTTTAGGAGTGCAGATGACTCCTAAAGAAATAGGACAAGGGGCTAACAAAAAAATATGCTCGTAAAGGAAAAGAAACTCTAGAAGTTAATCTTTAGAGCAAAGATGCATCGAATGTTCAAACTCCTGCCTCTACAACTCAACAATCAAGAACACCTCGCCCCAAAGAAGAATATTCTTTTGATGACGATGATGTCCTTGGTATCTTTGAATGTCTGCTGAAAGGTAATAAAATACAATTACCAGAGATCAAGAAACCTGATGAAGCGGGTAAGACAGATCATCCTAAATACTGTCCATATCACAGAATGCTGGGTCATACAATTCGTACATGTTATGTATTAAAAGGAAAGATCCAAGAAATGATTAAATCTGGAGCTATCTCTCTTACTCCAAAAAGAGAAGACCGTCACCTCCAACGTCGTCTCTATGCAATTGGAAATTTCCCTCCTCAACTCCTTGAAAGTAGGATTCCTATCCCAAGGCAACTCTTGACATAGTGAATCTTCCTCCTCCACAGTCTGAAGGATTAGTGCCAATCACTTTGGAAACAGGAGAAATCATATGGATCCATCTGATCTGGCAGATTTTGAATCGCCTTCTCCTCAAAAGATTTCTTCTCAAAAATCTAAGAAGGGGAAAGATCAAGTCATGTCATATGACTTCTCTTGGGTCTATCTCTGACACAGAGCCAAAAGACAAAGAAGAGCACTGTTAGTGCTACTCGAACGGGGAAACCTTACCTAAAGGATTATTCTAAAAATCCTGAGATCCTACTGATATCCCTTCGATGCTAAGAGCTCCTAATGTTCCTCCCGAGGAAGAACCATCTACTGAACCTGTTCCTCCCAAGCCTACGGCTTGGAGAAAGGCAAATAACAGGCTCGGTTTGATAAGCCAATCAGAAGTCTTCTCCTCTTGGACTTCAGAAGCCTTACAACTTCGACATTTTGGCTCAGCTTGCTAATACTCCCGCTAGAATGTCCCTTTTGAATTTACGTCTTCCAAAGAGACTCGGGAGACGTTAAGTGAAGCACTTCTACAAGATGACTCTTGTCTTGCACAATTGAAGAAGCCGGATGCGGAACCTGCCACTTGCTTACATGCAACAGTGTACTGGAGATTATCCCAATATCACCTTTACACAAGACGACATGTTACTGGAGGATAATCGACATGATCCTCTCTACTACACTGGTTATTGATACGATTGAAGATAGATCGTATTCTCATTGACCCAGGGTCTGCTATAAGATAATGCCAAAGAGTTTGTTGGATGAACTAAAAATCCCTCTTCAAAACTCTCCAAGACGGTTACTACTATCTTGGGATTCAATCAAAGCCGAAGTGAGCCTTTAGGAAAGATTCATCTGAAGCTTCAGATAGGTGATTTCAGATCTAAAGTCACTTTCTATGTGATCGAGATCGCAGGATCCTATAATCTTCTTCTGGGGAGGCCCTTTTTTTCATGAAAATAATGTGGTGCCCTTACTCTTCATCAATGTTTTAAGTACATTGATAGCAATGGAAGAGTACAAAAAGAAGTTGCTGATATAAATCCCTTCCATGGGGTTGAAGCTTATTTTAATGATTCCCGAATGAATAAAAAAGAATATACAAGGATCATACAAGCTATGGAGAAAGAAGATGCACAAAGTGAGACTTTAATAATCCCTGTTAAATGTCGAACTACTCAGCAACAATCTCCTAAACCCTCTGGAGAAGATTCTTTTATCATTCCAGTGAGTGGACGGATCTCTCCGTTACCTCAGTCATCTACTCAGAATACACTGATCATTCCTGTCAGTGGGCGTACAGTTCCTGTACCTTCACAAGATACTTGCTAATTCCAGTTGGAGGGCGGATACTTTCCTACTCAAACTTCAAGGGAGCTCACCTCTTGCTTTGAGCCATGTTATCGATCTTAATCGAAACAAAGCTTCTTCTTTTCTCCCCTTTAGTCATTGACTTGGCTAAAATCTCTAAGGCTCAGCCTTTCCCAATGTAAATATTGCTGCTTTTACATTTAATGAAAAGTCTCCACCTTTGCAGTACGTTGATGTGTGTAATATGTTCATAGTTATTTACATCTGTTAGATGACTTGAACACAATAACCATAGGAGTTGTACAGACTGTTCATACAGATGTATCTCTAGAACCTGTACAATCTTCATACTTTCTAATTCCTAGCAGAAACCAGGAGACATTCCAATATTCTTCTACAAAGGGCCTCAAAATCCTTCTGATCTTGAAGATGATGACAAAAATGATGATACTGGAAGATTACAACTACGTCGTTATAGTCAGCAATCTAGAGACATCATCAAAAATATGGGCTATGACTTCAGGACTGGCCTTAATAATGGAAAAAGAAGAAAAATGCTTGTCCGGATTCCTCCTTGAAATATGGAAGGACGAAATACGGATTGGGTTATAGCTCCTACTCCTTTCATCAACATTATCCATAAAGATCTTGAGTCTGACGAAGATAAGAGATCTGATTCTTCTAGTACCACTTCTGGGATTCCGATACGAGTATCGGTGACTTCTATTGCAACCTTCTGTCTTCTAACATGGTTTCCATTGACCATTCTGAGAGAAAGTGATGAAGACGAAGAAGAGTTTGAATCTCACCTGAATCAGAACAGTGGGCCCAAAGATTAGATAATCAATGGGAGTTCCGTTTCGAGCAAAAAGAACCTCCGACTGAAGATAAACTTGTTCAAATAGATGTTGGTGAAGAGGGGTCTCCCAAACCAATATTCATCAGTGAAAGTCTTTCAGAAACTGATAAGAAAGACATGATCAAACTCATTCGTGATTACATCGATGTCTTTGCTTGGAGTTATGAAGATATGCCAGGGCTTGATCCTCAAATTGCAACTCACAAGCTAAACATCTTGCCGAATGCTAAACCGGTCAAACAACAACAGCGACGATTCGTCGGACATCATGGATGCAATTGAAACTAAAGTCAATAAACTCATTACATCTGGGTTTATTAGAGAGGAACAACATCCCGATTGGGTGGCTAAATGTTCCTGTTCTTAAAAAGACTGGCAAGATCAGAGTATGCATTGACTTTCGCGATCTCAATGCGGCATATCCTAAAGACGAATTCCCTCTACCAATCACTGATGTCATGGTTGATATACCTGTGGATTGAACGAATGTCATTCATGGATGGGTTCTGGGTATAATCAGATCAAAATGTTCCCAGAAGACGAGAAGCAACTTCTTTCAGAATGCGATTGGTACATACTGCTATACAGTTATGTCATTCGGTCTCAAGAATACAGGAGCAACTTATCAACGAGCTATGAGTACTATATTCCGTGAACATTTGCGGAAAACAGTCGAATGCTATGTGATGATATTGCAGTCAAAAGTCGACAAAAGGAGGATCATATCCAAGATTTGAAGACTATATTGATCTAATGCGTAAGCATCAATTAAAGATGAACCCTACTAAGTCCTTCTTAGGCGTCTCTAGTGGTAAATTTCTCGGCTTCGTCATTACCTCTAAAGGTATACACGTGGATCCCGAGAAGATCAAAGCCATCCAAGAGATGCGTCCTCCACGCACCTTAAAAGAGCTACGAGGATTTCAAGGAAGAATTGCTTATATCAGGAGATTATCTCTAATTTATCAGGACGCTGCAGACATTCAACAAACTTATGAAGAAAGGCGTCTCTTTTGTCTGGAATGATGAATGTCAGAAAGCATCGATGATATAAAAAAATATCTGATGAGCCCTCCAGTATTGGTACCTCCCGTCTCAGGAATACCGTTCCTCCTCTATACTCGAGCAATGAGTCATTCATTGGGTGCATTACTCGCTCAAAAGAATCAAATGGCCATGAATAGGCCATTTATTATCTCAGCCGCACTATGACCGGAGCTGAACCTCGATATTCACTAGTTGAAAAAGAATGTCTAGCCTTGATGTTTGCTGTCCAAAAGACACGTCATTATATCATTGGCCAGACTATTCATGTCATCTCCAGGATCAATCCTATACGGATCATGATGAACAAATCCAGTATTTTGAATTCTCGATTGGCTAACTGGGGAATCCTACTTGCTCAGTATGATATGCACTATATTCCTCAGAAATCAGGGACAAGCTTTAGCTGATTTTCTGGCTGCTCACTCAATTCCAGAAAATTCAAAACTCTATGATGAAATCCCAGATGAAGTCCTAGATTCAAATCAAATTGCTGAAGAAGATCCTACTTGGCGTCTATTCTTGATGGAGCGTCAAGGATTGGTCCTAATGGCGATATTGTTGCTGGAGTTGGAATTGTTCTTGTATCGTCAGAAGGTCTTGCCATCCAAAGAGCTTATTCTCTCGATCAGCCGTGTTCAAATAATGTAGCTGAGTACAACGCATTGCTTATTGGTCTTCAACTCGCTAAACATCTGACTATTCAACATTTGGAGGCGTATGGAGACTCTAAACTTATTGTCAATCAGATCAGGGGTACTTATGAAGTTCGCCATCAAGATCTGGTTCCTTATCATAGAGTGGCCATATCTATGGCCTCATCATTTAAGGAATTCTTCATTGAACATGTTAGGCGAGCATGTAACACAGAAGCTGATGCCCTTGCTAATCTTGCAGCGGTGCTAGCTATCCCAATCAAACGGCAATAAATGATCGTTGTTCGTAATCGAGAATTATTTTATCTTGAAAATAACCTGACTCTAGGACTTCCAGTTGACATTGAAGAATCAACATCTCATGACGTCAACACAACGAGGATTTGGATTTAGTCGTAAATCGATATCATCTTCATCCGATTCCAGCATGGAATTCATCTTCAGTAACTCGACTGAGAATCAGAATACGGATAAAGATTGGAGACTTCCTTTCTTAGATCTTGTATTGTATGATATTCTTCGGATGATCCGAGTGAGGCAGCATCTATCAGACGACGATCACTCAGATTCTATTACAATCATACAACAAAGACCTTATATCGTCGAGCTTATGATGGTTTACTCCTTCGGTGCATTGCCGGTGATGAAGCCCAACAAGTTATTCGTGAAGCACATGATGGAATTTGTGGAGCGCATCAACCTGGGCCAAAACTTCAAGACCATATTCGACGGATGGGATATTGGCCAACTATGGTATCAGATACCATTGAATATGCAAGGAAATGCAAAGCTTGCCAAATCCATGCGGATTTTATACATCAACCTTCGGAATTTCTACATCCAACGGCAGCATCATGGCCCTTCGAAGCTTGGGGCATGGACATTGTCGGCCCGATCAATCCTCCATCATCTAAAGGTCATCGGTTCATTCTCGCAATAACCGATTACTTCTCCAAATGTGCCGAAGCTATTCCTTTATCTGAAGTTAAGACGTCTAATGTCATCAGCTTTATTAAGAACCACGTCATCTACAGATTTGGTGTTCCTCGACGCATTGTTCATGATAACGGACCACAGTTCGTCAGCCAGAAATTTACTCGATTCTGTGACGATCACCAGATCAACAATGTTGCTTCTACCGCATATAATCCAGCAGCTAACGGATTGGCAGAAGCTTTCAACAAGACTATCATCAAACTCCTAAAGAAGTTTGTCTCCACTAAAAACGTAATTGGAGTGACAAGCTCGGGGAATGCTTGTGGGCTTATCGCACTACAGTCCGTAATGCTACTAAGTGTACACCTTTCTCTCTGGTGTACGGATCTGAGGCTGTTCTCCCATTAGAGATTCAAATTCCTTCTTTAAGGATAGCAATCGCTAATGAACTCACTGCCGAAAATAATGATCGTCTTCGACTTCAAGAATTGGAGGCTCTGGATGAAAACGGTTATCTGCTCAACAGAATATTGAATTCTATCAAGCTAGAATTTCAAGGGCTTTTAACAAGAAAGTCAGAATTCGAACATTTCAGAAAGGAGAACTTGTGCTTACTGTCAGACGCCCGATGACTATGACACACATGAATAAGGGCAAGTTTGATGCAAAATGGGAAGGTCCATTCATTGTCAATAAGATCTTTTCTAATGGGGCTTATCAACTCACTACTCTAGATGGTAAAGCCACTATGATGCCCATCAACGGCAAATTCTTGAAGAAGTACTACGTCTGATATTTCTATCAAGATTGTCCTCCCATCACTCTCCAGCTGTTTCATTTTCTTTCCGAAGAATCATTCTGATATCTATTATCTCCAGTGGAGATAGGTATTCTACTTGGTATCGTTTTCTCAACAAATTTGATATCCAGAAAATCATGTCCACATTACCTCTGAATTTTCTATCTAATATATTTATGAAAATAATATTTAGTCTTTCTGATTTCTGAGTCAAAAGATCAATAAATAAAGGCAAATTAAAGTGGGAAGGATATATCGTAAACAAAGTTTCCTTAAACGGAGTTATTTGAGACAAATCCCTCAAGGAAAAAAAAGTACATCATCATGGAAGATCACTATGATCCCTTTCATATTTGGGACGAGGACCACATACATAATCAGCAAAAGAATTGAATACATCTTTTCCTGACCGCACCAAGAATTGACAGGCAGCCAGCCTCATTGCTTCTTCTTCTTCGGTTTCTCCTGGTTCGACCAGGAAGTTCAGGATATCTTTTGGCGGCTTGGGAGTAGACGAGCTTTCGCCCATTTCCTTCTTCTGCGGAGGTGGATGTTCTTTAACACCTTCAGTAGCTTCAAGGGCGACTTCAGCCTTCTTTATGTTCTCTTCAAAAGATATTGTGGATAAAATACGATCCTTCTATTCAAATATATGCTCTATTTATAGGCATATGGTTACAAGGTTCGAAGGGACGTATTCTTTCCCAATACTCAGTTCATCCATTCATTTCTCATATTCATCCGACGTTTCACATGTTCATTAATACTTGACGGTTCGTCCGTTCATTTATTACATTCACTCGACAGTTCATCTGTTCATCGTTTTTTAACGGTTCATCCGTTCATAATCTTCTATCAGTTCATTAAGTGGGGATTCGTTATTTATCATGTTTTCATAACCTCTGAATCAATTCTGAATCTGCTTACTCATTTGTCATGTTTTGACCTCTGTATAGAAATCAATCTATTTTCTTTCGAGTTCCTATATATTATCATGTCCATAATACCTCTGATAATATCATATACTCTAAAAACAGAAAAGATGATTTTATTATCTATCATGTCCACAATTCATCCACAAATACAAATCATTGAGCATAGAAGAATTGTCATTTCCATTCCCATTTCACCCAAAAAGTCTATTACATTTTCTTAGACTTTCCTACAAATCATAATGGAAATCTATTACAAATCTTGGATTTTCATTCTATGTACAACTGAGATCTATTTCTTCTTGGATCTTCTCTAGCAATCTCGTTGTTTGTGGCAATTCCTGGGTGTCCAGCAGGAATCAAACTCTGGTCTTATCTCTCAGACGAGAGGAGAACCACAGAGTAGGGCAACACGAAAACGTGCTGCTGCCAATACAACTGGTGGATGGGGGTAACCTCTCAAGAAAGACAGGAATGTATCCAAACCTTGGGATACAATTCCTGGTTCTGCCTTGAAAGGAACTCTACTACCCAATCTCTCGGTAGTAGAGTTAACTCCACCATCCAACTCTCGTGTATAAAGGCTCTTCCTACCATCTAAGGAAGACCCTTCTATCTCACGAAGAGTTCTGAGTTGTCTGATTTACGCGTCAAAAGCGTATGAGCTCCCTGATGTAGATGTCAGAAGAACATTGTCCACAGCATCCATATCACCAATGCCAGTTCTGAAGAAGGTTTTCAGCCAAAATTTTGCAAGAAATAGTAAAGAAAAATCAGTCAACAGAAACTGGCCAAGCAAAGACAGATGCATTCTGTTCATTTCAGGAAGATGAATTTGTCCTTAGCAAACAAAAAAAAAAATTCGATGCGTGTATATTGAACTTACCGCTGAGTTTGCTGCTAAGGATTGACAGATCCATGTCTGGTAGCATGCACAGAGATTTGACATCAGACAACATGGCTTTCCTATTTCCTTCTCATATAAAATTTATTCTCAGGAGAGGAAGGAATGGGAAGATAAGTTTGCGTGGAGTTCATCCATCTATTTAAAGGATCAAGTGCAGGTCTATTCTTGGAAAAGATCCGCATAAATAGCGCTCGTAAATTGTGGAATGAGTGTCACGTGTACTTCGGGAGACCGTGCAATATTGGAAACATTCAAAGAGTACTAATTAATCTTCTTCATTAAAAGGCACGCAGATCAAACACAAAAGTTGTACTTCATTCTTTAAACAGGCACTGATGGCCTTACAAAAAGACAAAAAAAAGTGCAACAAAAGCGTAGAAAGTTACGCCCTATTTTCCAGAGCGGCTAAGTTTGATGCCTAACTCCTCTACGCTCTTAACTCCCAGGCGATGCAATAGAGTCTCGAGCATTTCACGCTTCTCCATAAGACTCCGTCCATCAGAAGAAGACGAGCCATCCAATCCAAAGTAGCTCAAGAGGTTCTTGGCTAACTGCGTGGCGTCGTCCTTGAGCTCAATGACGACAGGTTCAGGTTCTTTACCCCCAAAAGTGGGGTCACCATGGGAACAAAAGCCCAACTTGTGTGCTTCCTCTTCAGCTGCTTCCTTTGGGGTCATATTTTGAGAGATGAAGTCAAAACTGAGAATCACTCCCTGTTATATAACAGATCTCGTCGACAGTTCATATTCCACCATAAATTGGACGCAATCAGTCTCGGAGAACGAAGAGTCATTATGACATTTAATAAGTTCATTTGGATGTTTTCAAAGAACTTCGAAGTCTTTTCGACTTCCGAAAAATTTTGGAGCCATCTCAGCGTGACTTTAACTCATTTCATCATCTCTATTTCAAAGTATTTCGAAAATATTTTATCATTTTTTGAAAACTTTGAAGAGGGTTTTGTAGGCCTCAAAAATGAAAGTCACGCTGAGTTGATCAGAACAAGTCACACAGAGTGATCCAAGAAGCAGCACAAAAGATACGCTAAGTTCTGCCTGGCCATCTCCTTTAGAAGTCACGCAGAGACAGCTCAGCCATACGTCAGAATCATAATGACTGACAACACAACAGTCGAGAAACGTCTTCTCGTATGCCACATATGCACAGAATTCGAGAGATCATCGCCGTCTTTTGCATGATTTTCGAAATCTTCCTTAGCAAGACTCACTCTTCACCAAGTTGGCACGACTTTGGGTCTTATCTTCATTTAATGCGGATGATAATATAATCAATGTCAGAGATTTGTGTCAGACGAAGCGTGCCAAATCAAGACAGCTGGCGGTTTGCGTGGATTCTGAACCTTCTCCTTCCTCAAGTTTGCGTGGATTTTTGAGTTATTCTTCTCAAAGCCTGCATGAATTCTGAAGTATTCTTCTTCAAAGCTTGCGTGGATTTCGCCTTCAACGAGTCTGCGTCAACGAAACTGCGTAGATTTTTTGCCTTCAGCAAGACAGCGTAGATTTCATTTCAACTGGAGTACGTGGCAGCCATGCCACCGATCTCTCTCTCGCGTGCCCAGTAACTTGCACATGACTCATGCACTAATGTCATGTGTCCAACAGTTACGGGCCACGTCCAGTAACTACTCACTAACCCTGCGTGTATTTAGAGTCTGCGTGACTTTTCAAATGCACTAGTGGTGAGGTAGTTATCTTTTCAGTTACTGTTTTGACTCTATAAATAGAGTTCTTTTTTTATTCATTGTACAGATACATTGATATCTACTGTCAAAATTTGAGAGCTTTTCTTCTTCGCATAGTCCAAGGGATAAAGCGATCTTCTAGATCGGATTCCTACAGTTGTAATTTTCCCAGATACACAAAAATAAAGAGAATTTCTTTATGGAAAACATTTATATCAGCAACTTCTTTTTGTACTCTTCCATTGCTATCAATGTATTTAAAACACTGATGAAGAGTAGAAGGCACCACATTATTTTCATGAAGAAAGGGCCTCCCCAGAAGAAGATTATAGGATCCCACGATCTCGATCACATAGAAAGTGACTTTGGATCTGAAATCGCCTATCTGAAGCTTCAGATGAATCTTTCCCAAAGGCTCGCTTCGGCTTTGATTGAATCCCAGGATAGTAGTAACCGTCTTAGAGAACTTGTGAAGAGGGATTTTTAATTCATCCAACAGACTCTTCGGCATTATGCTTATAGCAGACCCTGGATCAATGAGGATACGATCTATCTTCATCGTATCGATATAACCAGTGTAGTAGAGAGGCCGATCATGTCGATTATCCTCCAATAGCATGTCGTCTTGTGTAAAGGTGATATTTGGGATAATCTCCAATACACTGTTGCAATGTAAGCAAGTGGCAGGTTCTGCATCTGGCTTCTTCAATTGTGCAAGACAAGAGTCAGCTTGTAGAAGTGCTTCACTTAATGTCTCCCGAGTCTCTTTGGAAAGACGTAGAAGTTCAAAGAGGGACATTCTAGCTGGAGTATTAGCAAGCTGAGCTAAAATGTCGAAATTATAAGGCTTCTGAAGTCCAAGAGAAGAGGACTTCTTGATTGGCTTATCAAACCGAGCCTGTTGTTTGCCTTTCTCCAGAGCTGTAGGCTTGGGAGGAACAGGTTCAGTGGATGATTCTTCTTCAGGAGGAACATTAGAAGCATCTTTATCAGCTGGAGGGATATCAAGAGGATCCTCAGGATTCTTAGAATAATCCTTTAGATAAGGTTTCCCCGTTCGAGTAGCACTAACAAGTGCTTCTTCTTTCTCTTTTGGCTCTGTGTCAGGAATAGATCCAAGAGAAGTCATATGACATGACTTAATCTTTTCAGCCTTCTTGGACTTTCGAGAAGTAGTTTGAGGAGAAGGCGATTCAAAATCTGCCACTAGATCAGGATGGATCCACATGATTTCTCCAGTTTCCAAAGTAATTGGCACTAATCCTTTAGACTGTGGAGGAGGAAGATTCACTATGTCAAGAGTTGCCTTGGGAATAGGAACGATCCTACTTTCAAGGAGTTGAGGAGGGAAATCTCTGAATTGCATAGAGACGACGTTGGAGGTGACGGTCTTCTCTTTTGGAGTAAGAGAGATAGCTCCAGATTTAATCATTTCTTGGATCTTTCCTTTCAGTACATAACATGTACGAATTGTATGACCCAGCATTCTGTGATATGGGCAGTATTTGGGATGATCTGTTTTACCAGCTTCATCAGGTTTCTTAATCTCAGGTAATTGTATCTTATTACCTTTCAGCAGACATTCAAAGATACCAAGGACATCGTCGTCATCGAAAGAGTATTCTTCTTTGGGGCGAGGTATTCTTGGTTGTTGAGTTGTAGGAGAAGTTTGAACAGTTGATGCTTCTTTGCTCTGAAGATTAACTTCAAGAGTTTCTTTTCCCTTACGAGCATTGTTTTTATTGTTAGTACCTTGACCTGTTTCTTTAGGAGTCATCTGCACTCCTAAACCTTTGAAGGTTTCAGCACTAATTTCTGCGGCCTTGTCACTAACTATGAAAGAAGGCCAGTCTTAGAATTGAGTGGATCCTGTCCACATGTTGATGATTGGCAACAAGTTTGATTTGCATGTGTCGATGGTGACAGCATCAGGAGTTCCAAGAGGCATCTTCAGAGCTTCTCTTCGAAACCGTTCAATGTACTCTTCTGTAGTTTCATTATTTTCTGCTTGATTCTAATAAGAGCAGACATGGTCATGTCATTGAGCCCTTCATAGAACCATTCAAGAAACATCTGTTTGAAACCGGAAAATGAGGTAATGCTTCCATCTGGGAGACTTCTATACCATTCATAAGCCGTTCTCTTGAGACATCCAACAAACACCCGAGTAAGGAGGGCGTCGCTTGGTTGCAGCTGATCAGTCATCACTTCAAAGTGATTAATGAACTAACTTGGAGAAGTGGTTCCATCAAAGAATGAGATAGTGGGAGGCTTGTATTTAGGAGGATACGATACTTGCTTCCATTCTATCGGATAAGGTTGTTTGATGCCTAACCTTTGTAAACCATCTTTCTGTTTGAATGCCTCGAATTGAGTTTTGAGATTCCTCAATTTTTTATTAACAACTCCGAAAGATTGTGGAGTTGTAACTTGTAGAGAATAGTTGGGAGGAGGAACAGCATTGTAAGCACTACCTCCAGCTCCAGAGAGACTAGGGTTTGGTTGAGCTGGTCCAGGAGTATTGGATTGTACTGCTGGAGGAACTTGTACTAGACTCATATCAGTGTCAGTTGGTATGGTATCTGGTACAGTCTGTCAATTTTGTATCTGTGTTGCCATGAGTTCATACATCGACTTCATAGTATCAGCCATAGACTTCATTTGTTGTTCCAAAGAAGCAATTCTTTGATCTTGAGGAGTCAAGGAAGAAGAAGGTTCATCAGTATTCCCATCAACCATATAAGTCGTGACTGTACGAGGAATTATTGATAAACTGGTAGATGTTGTTTGTTCTGAATTATTGCTTTGTGCATCAAAGTCAATTATAGGAGAACTACCCCCAGTAGGAAGAGGTGGGAAGTTAGATTCTCCAAGGAATTCAGAATCATCTTCAGAGATCAAATTTCTTTGACTAGAGGCCAGGACTCTTGCTCTGGTATTTCTATATACTCCATCTGGACTATCAACTCTACCCCCAGCATCCCGAGAGGTCATATTGACAGAAGCAAACAAAGGCTCATCTTCATCAGGCATAGGTTCACACTGAATCCGATTGAAGACAGATTGTCGTTTTGTTTGACATCTGCATTGCATTATGACTCTTGGCTGGAAATCACATTCATGATCAACATGATCATAAGCCATTGATTGACATCTGCATTGAATTATGACTCTTGGATAGAAGTCACATTCAGCATGGTCCTTTGACACAGAATCACTTCTTCTCTTCTGTTGAAGATATTCTCGTAAATCTGTTTGTGAAGATTGAGGAGTATATTTCCTGTTCTTGGGTCTTGATGGCTCTTGATTATATAGAGAATGATTAATATGAGCCACATAGTTTCTTGCATACTGCATCTGGATCTCTTATCCTTGTTTCCAACTGGTATGGTTTCTTAACACCAGAAGTGTTAATTTTTGTTCTTAGATCAGTTGGAGGTAACACATTGGTTTTAGAAACATGGAGTTTTCCTTCCATTGATCTGGATATTTGCAGAGAAGGAAGAGTTGAACCACCCCCTTGATTAGGAGTTGGTAACAGACCTTTTCTAGACAAATTATGTGCCCAATTCGAAGAAGTCATAGAAGAAAACATTAAGGAATGTTTCTTCTTAGACTCATTCAAGTTTTGAGACATAGAATGTCCAGAAGGAAGAGTAGTCAAAAGACCATCTCCTTTTCTTTGACTAACAAAATTGTCAGTCAAAGCTGTTCCTGAAGTAAAAACTACAGGAGCAGAAGAAACAACTAAAGAGTTATTTCTTTTCGAAGGGACTTTGTGTGGAAGACCACCCCCAGTTCTGGTAGAACTTGGAAAAGAAGAAGAGATAGCTAAAGAGCTATTCTTCTTAGATGAAATACACGCTGAAACAGGCTTGGTTAAAGAACCAGTGCTGTTGGCATGACTTTTGACTTTAGAAATACACGCTGGAACAGATTTGGCTAAGGAGCCAGTATTGTTAGCGTGATTGTTGATTTTAGAATTACACACTGGAACAGACTTGGCTAAGGAACCAGTGCTGTCAGCGTGACTTTTGAGGTTGAAATTGCACGCTGGAACAGATTTGGCTAAGGAGCCAGTACTTTCAGCGTGACTTTCAACTTTGGAGACACACTGGAACAGATTTGGCTAAGGAGCCAGTACTGTTAGCGTGATCTTTGATTGCTGTCATCTTCGAGCGCACAAGAGTGTGCGTGCTTGCAGTAGAGTTTTTGCCAGTGTTAGGAGCAGACACTGTGGCAGAGACTTCACCATTGGCTGCTAACTGATTCTTAGGGACATAGACAGAGTGTCCCTTCGACTTGGCAGTGATGATGGAGGCTGTAGTGGGCTTACCACTCTTAGCCCGCTGCATTTCTTATAGACGAGTTGATCGAATTGGATCGTCATCACCTTCTTCGTCGAGCCGATTGACGAAGTATCGCATTGAGTTGTTGCCATCTCAGAAGGGGAGATGGTTTTCCCCAGCAGAGTCGCCAATTTATTTTCCATAAATAAATTCCTTTATTTATTGTGTATCTGAGAAAATTACAACTGTGGGAATCTGATCTAGAAGACGATCACTTTATCCCTTGGACTATGCGAAGAAGAAAAGCTCTCAAAATTTTGACAGTAGATAACTATCTATCTGTCCAATGAATGAGAAAAAGAACTCTATTTATAGAGTCAAAAATAATAACTGAAAAGATAACTGTCTTCACAGCCTGTGCTTAGTTGAAAATCACGCAGGATTTAACATACGCAAGGTTGTGAGCAGTTACTAGACGTGGCCTGTAACTGTTGGACACATGGCAATCATGCATGAGTCGTGTGCAAGTTACAGGACACGCAGGCGAGAGATCAGTGGCATGGCTGCCACGTACTCCAATTTGATAAAATCCATACAGACTTGTTGAAGACGAAATCCACGCAGACTCGAGGTAGAAAGCTTCAAAATCCACGCAAACTTGGGGCAAGAAGCTTCAGAATCCACGCAGACTTGGTGAAGACGAAATCCACGCAGACTCAGGGTAGAAAGCTTCAAAATTCACGCAAACTTGGGGCAAGAAGCTTCAGAATCCACGCAGACTTTGATGAAGAAAACTTCAGAATCCACGCAGACTTGAGGAAGAAAACTTCAGAATCTACGCAGACTTGAGGAAGAAAACTTCAGAATCCACGCAGATTTGAGTGAAAACTCAAAATACACGCAGACTTGGGATAGAACTGCCAGCTGTCTTGATTCAGTGTGCCTCGACTGACACAAAATCTCTGGCAGTGATTGCTTTTGTCAGTCACATTAAATGACAAGAAGCTCTTTTGGTATGCCAACTTGACGAAGGTTGAGTCTTGTTGAAGAAGATTTCGAAAATTACGCAATAGACGGCTGTGATCTCTCGAATTCTGTGCATATGTGGCATACGAAGAGACATTCTTCGACTGTCGTGCTGTCAGTGATAATTACTCTCTGATAAATGATGAGCTGTCTCTCCAGCGTGATTTGTAAATATTGTCTTGATCAACTGAGCGTGACTTTTGACTCTGTCCTGATCAACTCAGCGTGACTGTCATTTTTAAAGGCCTACAGCGACACACCAGGCAAGATACCTTTCCATATTTACTGCTTATATTTATTCTGTATTTTCTTTAGTTATTGCATATCACTGTTTATTTATTTTCAGTTTTTCTAGCTGTACCATTATTAGAGTTTATGATTTACTACATGTCCAGTGATATTAGTTTTGCTTTATCTATTATCTTTTGATTGCATATGAACCTAGAGTTAAGGGACTACCATATGAAGTGTATTGCATAAACCTTGACACAGTTGTACCACGAGATATGTGTGAGATGAGTAGCATGTAGAGGTACTTGCGTGTTGGCTGATCACCCGTGCGCATGCATTAGGTCTAACTGCTAATAGAGACATGCTAGGAGACTTAGCAGTTAGTAGAGGTACATGATCGCGGATGCAACTTAGGTAGGTGCATAGGAAGGGAAGAACATTTCCTTATCGTATGGGCTTCTACTGCACATTCCCTTGTAACCCGGAAGCTCCGTTGGAGATACTGGTATGATGACCCCCTCGGGTTGGCCACTGACATTTTTGAACGGTATGCACTTCGTCACTGGTGCCCAAGAGGGGACTATACAAGATCTTGTTTACAGTTAGGGCTCATGCAACTAAAGGTTTGTTCTTAACTGCATAAACACATTAGAATGGTTAGGTAAACCCTAGTAAATGTCATGTCACCCCTGTTCCATTAGTAGCTTGGGACAATTTCGCATTAGTATAGTGTGCTACCCTTTGTCCTTGTTTGGTTGTAGGGATAGTCCACTGTTTCGATGATAAGATATTGAACCTTGTTACGATTGGGACTATTTTACTTTACTTGTGGCTCATGACATATTATATATTCAGTTTTTTATCGCATGTTCTTCATGTATCTTGTTACGTCCCTCTGAGGACCTGGTGATCTCTCCAGGGTGTGCTTTTGTGATATTTACAGGTGTTCTAGCCAAGGCCATCATCTTCTGCATTACTTCACAGAGGATTGCCCTTGGGACGACTTGCTACCTTTCCTTCGTATTTTCTCCCGTGTATTATCCTTCTTATTTAAATAGTTGGTAATGGATTTATCTCCTGTAGAAGCATGGAAAAGGACAAAAGAAGCCTATGCGGCTCCAAACAGAAGGAGCCTCATGCGGCTCAAGAATCCTTCAGAACTTTATGCGGCTTGAAACTCCCCAACAGCACTATACGGCTCAGGCAAAGACACGTGGCCATACGTTGTCTGCTTCTACAACTGGCCATAAAGTAGACTCCCAATTAATTGCTCTGATGATAGCTCTGACGCAATGAATGACAGCTCTGACGCAATAAATGACAGCTCTGACATAAAGCTGAAATAATGATGGTGTGCTCATTGGAAAAAGAAAAAAATCTTTTATAACTGACAGGATCCGTCGAGTCCCAAGCACCCCTATGCGGCTGTCTCCTTCATGCGGCTGTCTCCTTCATGCGGCTGCCTCCTTCATGCGGCTGTCTCCTTCATGCGGCTGCCTTCTTCATGCGGCTGCCAACTTCATACGGCTGCCTCCTTCATGCGGATGCCTTCTTCATGAGGCTGCCACCCTCATGCGGCTGCTACCTTCATACGGCTAGGATCGTGGAGGCCACCCGTATGCGGTTCACTTAGAGACCGCACTCCTGCGGCTCTGTCAGAACATCCCACTCACGACAGTTGAGACACGTGGCGATCCTCACGACAGTTGAGACACGTGGCGGTCCTCGTGACAGTTGAGACACATGGCGTTCTTATCCCCCTCGGAATTATGGCTACTAGCAAATCATAACAAACTCAGATTTGTTACAATTATCATAATTATCGAAATCAAATCAGATCAGACAAATCGAACACGTGACAGGAGATCCGAGCCTATTATCACAAATTATGAAAATTCATGGCAGTCAACATTAATTGCCCATAGGATTTGGTGCAATCCACATTAATTTCCCAGATTCGTTGCAATTAAGATTAATGGTCCAGATGATTGGCCGCCGACTTTTCAAGGGGGAATCATTGCAAACCATAATGATCACACCCCCACCACTATAAATAGTAAGGTGCCATTCTCTTGCAAACAACCTGGAGAGAGAGGATATCTGGAGACCCCGAAGGCTGGACACACAAAGAAAAAAAGGCGCGCACAGAAGAGTCTTCCTACACGTTCCGAAAGCATTTCTTCATCAGAGCTAAGGCTATGTCTGATCGTCAAAGGAGTAAGGCAGAGCTGTCGTCGCTTTCCCGAGCCTCTACCGTCATCCCCAGAATCAAAAATAAACAATCGTACTTAGATTGTTGTACCTAGGTTTTCGTCCATGGGCTTTCTTTATACGGCGAGTTTGTATTGTGAGTCTAAGTTCAGTCCTCCTATATAATTGTTCTGTACTTTTACAATCAATGGCAAACACGATGGCGACTCTGCTGGGGACAAACTTATCCACGGCTGAGGAGTTGGTGATGCAATCGAACGCAGCCAAACTTGGTCCACTCAAAAAATGTGGTCACCCGGTTCCAACAATAGGCGTTTGAAGAAATGCTCTCCGACGGGAGCGCTGGCCCGGTCCAGCGGCGAGCCCGCACGAAAAAGGGCCGCAGGAGAGGTCCCAAATCACTCCTCCCCAAGCTCTCGAAGGAGTACTCTCTGTTTGTCACGACCCGCACCCACTGTGAGGGTGCGAGAACGTAACAACGCCCAGCCTACGCCGCAGTATCGGCGGCGGTAGAGCGCTGTCCTAGGTCAACATACATCTAACAATATACATCTAAACAGTTTATCCCCGAATGGGGGTGATATAACAGTAAAACTCAATCACAACTTAGGAAGAGATAGCACGAAATGAAATAGAACTCAAGGAAGTAAATAGATGAAATAGCAGTAGTCTAAGATGATCCCAGCAATATCCAACAGTACAAAGTCTCAAAAGAAAGAATATATACAATACTGAACTTCCAAAATAAAGTCTAACTAGAACATGTCTCAAGACTGCAAAAGTAAGATAAGCCTAACTAGTCTAGTCTAGGAAATCGGGGTGATCTCCTCAACTAGAACTGGGCCCTCCTGAGGGTCCAGCTCGCAGGTGTCATCTAAGGCTGCCCCGTAGTAGGTGTCCAGGCAAGCCTCCTCCTCGTCCTCTGTAATATTTTCAACAGGTCCAGTCAGGACAGGAGCGTATAGTACATCTCAACAGATCATAGCAGGTTAGAAAATATAATCATGCTGTAAAGTAAGATACAAGTACTGAAAGAAGTGTAGTATGTAAACAGAGAGAAAGCTGTAAGAGAAATATCTACTATAAATAGAGAACTATCATGTGACTAGTGAGTCAGAGTACAATATAGACATGTAAATGGCATAGGAGATTCTGATAAGACACTATGGAAGAGATTCTGATAAGATACTACTTGGGTATTATTCATATATCCATTTCTACTCCCCCGTACCTCCAATCAATATACAAGGATCCAGCCAGGTTATGTTATATGATGCTATGTAACAGCCCCCGAAGGGTAGTAGACCCCGAAGGTGATAGACCCCGAAGGTGATAGACCCCGAAGGTGATACATAGTAGTCCCATAAATGGGATAAAGATTCTAGGAAGACTCTACGATCATAAGAGTATATGTCGTAAGTGATCAAAGAACCAATGAAGCATATGATACGCCATGTAAGTGAAACGCACAGAACATGTAGTACCTGATGCTCCCTAAGGATAACATCTCAAGAAGGGATCCATATAGTACCAATCCGTGTGACCAACGTGACAGTACAAGTAAAGTAATCTACTGCATAAAATAATTCTAAGCAGGATATGAAATGATCAGAGAATGTACTCGCCTGTATCTGAGTGTCCAATATGAAAAGTACCGTCCAAGGAGTGGTGTCTGGCTCCTAATCAGAACAGCACAAGTCACAACAAGTCCAGAATAGTAAAATGGAGTTCTACTATGCATTCTACATGATTCTAGGTCAATCTAGGCCAAAGTCAACTCTTGGTCAACTCTAGAAGTCAAACTAGGTCAACCAAGTCTAATTAAGTCTAAACTAAGTTATTCTAATCTACACTAGCTAGCACAACCCCTAGCAAGGCTAGGCAAGCCTATAGCTATATCACCATATAGCTTAGCTAATTCTAGGATACCCTAACAAGTCTACAACCTCACTATTACACCCATAGATTAACATCACATAATATATTACACATATCTAGGCTAGATGTAAAACCTACATCATTAGCTAACATAGAAGTATAGATATAGACATATATGCACTCATACAATTTACACACATACACATTGTATATGCCTACATACAACCATAGCCTACATATGTAAGGACTTAAAAATATAGAGAATGGGAAAGAGGTGCTTGTGTGTGACACATGAATTGTGTGTATAGGCATACATGTGTAAGCTAATGTGTAACAGCAACTAAAATCTGGAAAACAGTGCAAGTGTTGAACAGGGTGTGTGTGTGAACTAGTGAATTATGTGTACAGGAATGTGACAGTGAATAAGGTGAGCAGTGTCACATGTATATGCAGGAAATACCCAAACAGTGAAGGAGAAAAGAAGTATGTAACAGTGAACAAATCTGGAAAACCAGTGCAAGTTATTTAACAGTGAGTGTGTGCATGCTCTGTGTGAAATATGTGTGTGTCAAAAGTGATAACATACATGGCAGGAAAACACAAAACAGTGAAATGTTAGATGATAGGCAAATGTTGCACAGGAAACAGTGAATTCAGCATTGGAGAAACAGTTAAGGAGAATAGGAAACCAATTCAGTTCATTCAATGACAGTTTATTCGAAAATGTATGAGAGGAACCACATCCAATCTCAGATAATAATGATTAACAGGTTGTGAAAACCATTTCAGTTTGTATCAATTCTCAGATTTGAGAACAAACTCAGTTATGTTAAGGAAACAGGGAAAAGCTAATGAATGAATCATTCATTCAATAAATCTCAGGTTGTACAGCACTGTCATAGCTATTGGTTCAAATAAATACCAAACAAATAGCCCCAAAACAGTTATTAATCTCAGGTTGTACTACATAAGTTGAACCACACATTATTTAAGGGAAAAAAAAAGAAATCAGTTTATAACTCAACTGAGAAAGCAAACTGGTATTTCCCAGTTTTCAGTCCAAAACTCATTAATTCTACATCCATATTTAACCATGGCAAGATAATATATATAGGGGAAATATATAGGACCTAAACTCAGTATTTATCATCATTACAGGGATTAAAATCATTAACCAACATCACTTTAGAACTGGAATGACAGGTAATCAATTAACAGTATCAGAACGTGGTTTTTAATGAGAATCAAATAGGAAAAGCTAACAAATCATGAATCTAATGGTTGTAATTGAAAGCAAACCCTTGTGCACAACCCCACGTATCTATTTCGTGTCACCCAGGCCTGACACGGCGTATCCAGATCAGAGAACATCAAAATGACCCACACAGTGCACTGTCAGTGCACTGTCTCGTGCACACGTGCACTTGTGTTGTGTGTACGACACAAGACACGAGAGGATCTCGTGGTCATACACAGGGGTAGCCCACCTATAGGGCTATCTCATGGGCCCACTGGCCTGTGTCCACGATGTGTCAGGGTCGGACACGAGACCCGTATCAGTGGCAAAATAATACTGCACAGTGCAGTGGGAAAAATCGGTGCAGTTGAGATTTCTCTCAAACCGCTCGATAAGACGAGCTGAAATTTGGTCTGTGATATGTCAGTCACGAGTCCCAAGTGCCACCAAAGTTTCAGCCCAAAACGTGTCGTGTCGTGTCCGCTACAGACCCCGATAGGCAGGGGAGCACTGTAGCACGCGCACGAGCGTGTGTACGCGCGTGTCCACACCACAAAATCGACACACCATGACACGAAAACCAAGACACAATAACAGAAAACAGTAAGCAAGATCAAATCCCTATTTCCTATTCAGAAATATTGGACAAACTCGATCGACATGCCCTTTGAGGCATTTCGACAAACAGTCTGTCCTAGCTTCTGAAACGTGTCCAGAATGGACACGAAACCACTGATACTCGACACAAAACTATCCAGACCTTAGGGGGACCCTTAGGGCTTCCTATTGGTGAAGACAAAATGAAAATCCATGGAGAAATGGGAAAGTTACCTATTGATGAACAATGGGTGAAAAATCCCCAAATGGAATAATTTCCACAACCACCCAAATCTCAAATTGTTGTTTCCCTGCAAACAATCAATACCAACAGCAAGAATATTAATATTAGGATCTAATGCAACTAGTTTGAGGGAAAAAGGACCTAAAATGGATTTATTATGAATTTCTAAAGATGGGAGCTCACCTCTTTCTTCTTGAAATGGATTCCTATGGAAAGGAGGCTAGCCCTAGAAATTATGAGGGGTTTTATAGTGGAGGAATCCCTAGGTTGGCTGGACAAAAAGTTTGGGTTGCTAATTTGGGCTTTGGGCCAAGTCACAAAGGCTATGGCTAAGTTGTTTATTAAATGGTTAGAACCATAAGTCATGACTTATGAAGTTTTAAACCATATTAGCCTAAACAACTCCAAATCACTCCTAACTAGTTCCAATGACTTAAACCTCATTAAATTAGGTCAAACCAAGGTTACTTAACCTAACTAAGTGGCCATAACCTAGATTAGTCACTAGGTTAGTCTTCTAGTCAACACAAGTCAAAGTCAACTATAGGCCCAAAATCAATTATCCTAAAAATCACCAAAAATCACCAAAAATCATATTAATTCTATAAATCATAATAATACATAATAATTCCAAAATTTCCCAAAATTTGAAAAATAACCAAAATACTCCCAAGCTAGAAAGGTGGTAGTGACAAATCTACCCCCCTTAAAATAATTTCGTCCTCGAAATTGAAAGGCGAAATACAACTGATAAGAAGGATAGAAAGCATACCTCACGGTCCAAAAAGATAAGGGTAGCGCTCGCGCATCTCATCCTCCCATTCCCAGGTAGATTCTCCTGGAGAATGATGCCTCCATGCGACGCGTACCAAAGGTATCACCTGGTTCCTCAGAACCTTCTCCCGTCGATCCAGAATCTCCACGGGCTGCTCTGGATAGCTGAGAGAAGGCCCAACCTCTATCTCTGAATGATCGAGCACATGGCTAGGGTCAGCCACGTACCGTCTCAACTGTGATACATAAAATACGTTGTGGACCCCCACAAGTGCAGGCGGCAAGTCTAGCCTGTAAGCCACGTCACCGACTCTCCCGCTGATAACGAAAGGGCCGATGAAGCGTGGGCTAAGCTTTCCGCCTCCACCAAAATGTATCGTACCACGAGTCAGAGATATCCTCAAAAAAACCTGGTCTCCGACCTAATCACAAGCAAGGTCTCAATTAATATAAATGACAAACATGATCAAAAATCACAAACAAACAACCTAAATCTAATCCTACTCTACTCCGTACCTCAAACTCCAAGGGCCTTCGGTGGCTATCGGCCCAGTGCCGTTGTCTGTCCTGCGCCACGTGAAGTCTGTCCCTGATGAGCTTCACCTTCTCGGCCGCATCAACAACCATCTCTGGCCCTAGTAAAGCTCGTTCACCAACATCATCCCAGGATAAGGGTGTACGGCACCTACGCCCGTACAGAGCCTCGAAAGGTGACATCTCGATGCTGGCCTAGAAACTATTATTGTAGGCAAACTCCACCAAATGAAGATGATCCTCCCAGGAACCTCCAAAGTCCAAGATGCACGTCCGCAGCATATCCTCAAGGGTCTGAATAGTCCGCTCTGACTGTCCGTCCGTCTGGGGGTGGTATGCAGTACTAAATTTGAGCTGAGTGCCCAAGCTGGTCTGCAGACTCCTCCAGAAATGGGAAGTAAAATGGCTATCATGATCTGAGACGGTGCTGACCGGAACTCCGTGGATCCTGACTATCTGCCGCATATACATCTCCGCCAGCCTCTCTGTAGACGTACCCACCTTGAATGGCAAGAAGTGGGCCGATTTGGTCAACCTGTCAACGATGACCCAAATCGCGTCTTTTCCTCCTGGAGTACGCGACAATCCTGAAACGAAGTCCATCGTGATATGCTCCCATTTCCACTCGGGAATGGACAGCGGCTGCAACAATCCACCGGGCCTCTACCTCTCTGCCTTGACCTGCTGACAGACCAAGCACCTAGCTACAAAGCGAGCCACCTCCTGCTTCATTCCTGACCACCATACATGCTCCCGCAGATCTCGGTACATCTTGTTGGCACCCGGATGTATAGAGTACTGAGATCTGTGGGCCTCCTGCATAATCTGCTCTCTGAGCTCCCCGCTAGGCACACATAACCTGGCACCGTGCCTCAGGGCACCATCCTCTGCAAGTGTAAACTCAGCATCCCCCACTCCTATACTGATCTGCTCTCTGATACTCTGCAGGGCCACATCCTCGAACTGGGCCGCCTTGATCCTGTCTATCAAGTCCGACTGAATCTGCATCCCCCATAGCTGCATCTGCACTTCCGGCACGATCACCTCAATCCCAAGGCTCTCCAAGTCGGCAAGCAAATGCCGATCCATAGTCAAACACATGGCTGTCGGATACCTACTCAATGCATCGGCAACCACGTTGGCCTTCCCTGGATGATACTGCAGTGCAATATCGAAGTCCTTCATCAACTCCAACCATCTGCGCTGTCTCATGTTCAACTCCTTCTGAGTGAACATATACTTTAAGCTCTTATGATCTGTGAAGATCTCCACCCTCTCACCATACAGATAATGCTTCTACAGCTTCAGAGCAAATATCACTGCTGCCAGCTCCAGGTCGTGGGTAGGGTAGTTCTTCTTATGGGGACGCAATTGCCTGGAAGCATAGGCAATCACCTTCCCGTGCTGCTGCAACACACAACCCAACCACTTCCCTGAAGTATCACTATAAATAGTGAAACCACATGATCCTGAAGGCAACGTCAGAATCGGAGCTGTCGTCAGCCGCTTCTTCAACTCATCAAAAGCTGCCTGACACTCCTCTGACCAAACATACTCAGCATCCTTCCGGGTCAACCGTATCAACGGCTCTGCAACTCGAGAGAAATCCTGCACGAATCTCCGATAATATCCTGCCAGCCCCAGAAAGCTCCTGATCTCTGCAACTGAAGTCGGCGCTGCCCATGCTTCAACTGCTACAATCTTCTTGGGGTCAACTGAGATACCATCTCCAGTCACCACATGCCCCAAGAAGTCCACCCGGTCCAAGAAGAACTCACACTTGGAGAGCTTCCCGTAAAGCTGTTCCTTCCTGAGAGTCTCTAGCACGATCCTAAGATGCTCCTCGTGCTCCTCCTCAGTCTTGGAATATACCAAAATATCATCTATGAACACTACCACAAACTGATCCAGATACTGATGGAATACCTTGTTCATAAGGTTCATAAACACAGCTGGTGCATTGGTTAGCCCAAACAGCATAACCAAAAACTCGAACTGTCCATACCACATCCTGAAAGCGGTCTTGGGAATATCCTCCCTCTTCACCTTTACCTGGTGATATCCCGACCTCAGATCAATCTTGGAAAATACTTGAGCTCCGCTCAACTGGTCAAATAGATCGTCGATCCGCGGCAGTGGGTATTTGTTCTTGATCGTGAGGTTGTTAAGTGCCCTATAGTCAATACTCATGCGTACTGACCCATCCTTCTTCGGCACGAACAATACTGGTGCTCCCCATGGCGACGAACTCGAGTGGATGAAGCCCTTGTCCTGTAGCTCATCCACCTGCTTCTTCAGCTCCACCAGCTCGCTGTTGTTCACCCGATAGACATGCTGAGAGATGGGTTCCGCTCCTGGAACCAAGTCTATCGAGAACTCATCTTCCTGTCTGGTGGCAGTCCCGACAACTCCTCCGGGAAAACATCCATATACTCTGCTATCAAGGGGTGTGGAATCGTCTGCTCCTCGACCGAGACTCCACAGAAGACTCCGCTGCTCTGCTCTGCCTGACGTCTGGAGTACTCGAACTCTGGCTCCCCCGGTGCTCTGAAGAGAACTCTATCCCCTCTGCAATCAATGCTGGCGTGGTGCCTACTCAACCAATCCATGCCTAGTACTATATCGTAGTTCGGTAATGGCATTACGAGCAGGCTCACCTCCAACTCACGGCCTCCCAAAACTACTCTCCGACCCTTACAAACATCACTCACAAGGATAATACCACCCCCGGTCGTGATCTTGTAAGTCCTAGGCAACGATTCAACTATGATACCGTGTCTAATCGCAAAAGATACCGATATGAAGCTATACGAAGCACCAAAATCAAACAATGCAAATGTTGGACTGGAGTCAAGAAGAATCGAACCTGCAATCAGCTCTCTAGTCACCTCTGCCTCTCCAGCTGCCATGGCGAAAGCTTGCCCCTGCTGGCCTCCCCTGGCCTGCTGCTGGTGCTGGACAAACCTCTGCTGCTGCGTCGGCAGGGCTGGTCCCCGCTGCTGGACCACTGGAGCTCTGGCTCCATCTCCCGGAGCTGTTCGTGCTATGCGGCACTCCCTCATCTGGTGGTCTGCTGAACCACACAATAGGCACAGGCCTAGCCTCTTCCGGCACTCATTGAAGACGTGCCCAGGCTTCTTGCAGTAGGCACAAGTGGCTCCCTGTCTTTGACCCTGCTGTTGTTGTCTCGGCTGCTGCTACTGAACTGGCCTCTGCTGGATCGGCTGCGGCTGAAACTGCCTCAGCTGCTGATGCTGAAAGTGGGGCCTCTTGGCCTGGCCCCCGCTGCTGCTGCCTCCAACTGGGTCCCTCCCCCTCTTGAGCCTAAGCTCAAGATCATCCTCAGCCAACAGGGCCCCCGTCAAGATCTTCTCAAATGTAGCATCCCTGCCCTTGGTCAGGGACTTGATGTCACGACCCGCACCCAGTGTGAGGGCACGAGAAGTGACGAACGCCCAGCCTACGCCACAGTGTCGGCGGTAGAACGCTGTCCTGAGTCACCATATCTAACACAATCTAAATAACTATGAATAGAGAGTAAATAATACGTAGCTCAATCACAATACTAAGATGGAATAGAAGGATAATCTCAAGAAAGTCGCAATAAAGGTATAGGTGTAAACCACCAGAAATATCTCAAGTACAACTCATAAAAGTCTCAAATAGAAAATACAAATAAAGTACTAAGTCTCAGCTAGACTATGGGCAAGTCCTCAGTGACTGTGGGATCCTCCTGTGGGCCCACGTCGCCAGTGTCATTTAAGCCAATGCCAGAATAAGTAGGACAGTACTCCTCATTATCACCTGTAAAATTTTTAACATGCCCAGTCAGGACGGAACGAGCACATATCTCTCACAACAGTTCATATCAGGAATGGACATATACAGCAAGATATAAAAAATACATGAATCGCTGTAAAGAGAAATCAACAGGAGAGAAGATATAACTGAGATGTAAATATGATAAATAAAGAATATAACCTTCTACGTAAAACAGAGCATAAATTGGTTATGTAAACAGCTTGGGTTGCATATGGATACAACTACGGAAAGAACATGGATAACAACTACTGGGGATAATGATCACATAACCAACTACACTCTCCCTGCCCCCAACCAATACACAAGGATCGAAGCATGTTATGTTATTACACATGGATAACAACTACTGTATACATGGAGCTTATATGGTCATGAGTGTACATGAATAACATATGAGTGCACATGGATAAAAGTAAATACATGGAGTACATGATGAACATGATAAAGTACATGAAACATGACATACTCGATGTATCCGAAGGGATAACATCGCATAAAAAGATCCAGAGGGTACTGATCCGTGTGAACGTTGTGTCAGCATCAAGTATACTAGTCTATAACAAGAGTATATATCCAAAGAAGCATAAAAAGATCAGAGAATGTACTCGTCTGGCAATCCGAACTGTTGATGATGATAAGTGACTGAACTGGAGTAATAAGATCCTATTTAAAACAACCACATGTCATAATACAGTCTAAAATATCATAAGGAAAGTCTTCAATGCAAATTCTACATGATTTGGGGCAATCTAAGTCAAAGTCAACCTTGGGTCAACTTTGGTAAACCAAACTAGTCAAACTAGGTCAAAATTGGTTAACTAGTCTATAAGTCCATTTTTAGGTCGATCTAGTCCTATATATCAATTACCAATGCATCCTAATACCAAAATCCTACCAACTATTTAATACCCTCAAAATTAGGATCCATCCTAACTAATACACCCTACATGTACACATCTAAAAACCAACTCTTCCTAAACTATCAACCAATGTAACTAGCTAAACTAACTTGGCATCCACTATTTCCTAATTATTTAGTCAACCTAAATCTAGTGATCCTATAATCAATCCAACACTAATCCATTACATGACAGTTATAGGAGAATGCCTTTGAACATAGCCTAATGCTAAGACCCACTTGATCAAAGCCTATCCTCATGATGCAATCTTAGCAAGCAGTCACTTAGGTAGGGGTCAATAGGGTCTGAAGGTTGATTCACATACAGAGTCACATTCAAAATAATGGAAAAGAAATGCTAGCCAATATTGAAAATTGAAACAAAGACAAAACTGAACTGGAATCAACTAATATGAACTTAAACTCAATCCTTCCTATGAACCCAATTCTCGATTACAACCTATTCTAAGATGCAACCAGTAAGGTAACACAATGGTGAGGTCAATAGGGCTCTGTAGATGGTGTCTACATGATCACACATCAAAGTTTATGAAATCTGAAACAAGGTTAACTAAAAACAGGAGAAGGAAATAGAGAAGTCTAATACTCAAAACTCAAAGCCTAAATTCAAACCCTCGACTACAACCGAATGGTAATCACATCTGTGAGGTTAAATAGGAACTGTGGGTTAGCTTAATACCTAAAATATATATGTATCAAATCAAGAAAAGGAAAAACTGCAACTGAGAGCAGAACACATTAAACCAAAAGTCTGAATTTGTTAAGAAGACTCAAATCTATGAGTCTACCCAAAATTCGATCAAGGCCCTAACTAATCAATTAAACTTAACTTAAACTATCAACTAACTGTAAACTAATTCTAGTATCCTGAAATCAATCCCTACACTAACAGGTAACCTCTTGGCTAACAGTAAACTAACTGTCATGTGCAATGATGCCCCAAGTCCTGTGATATCCTATTTTGATACCTACTTGAAAACCTATTGTTACCCAAACTTGAACACTGTCTTCCCCATGATGCTACTAACTT
>JANAVB010040713.1:0-80522 GCA_029216955.1 Iris pallida
AACTCTCTCATACTCACCAAGAGAGTATTAGCAAGCGATGATAGCGGAAAAGATTTGAGCTTTGGTGAAGAGAAGTCATCATCACCCTTTCTAGCAAGAATCTTTGGTAAGAACCCTAATCTTTTTTTCAAAAAAAAAAAACCTTTGCTAAAATTCTGTAGAAAATATGTTATTAATTTTGTAGAAATCATATTTTGATATCTTTTTTTAGGTATAATCATCCATAATTATTTCATAAAATATAGGCATAATATTCATGTGTCGGTAGGATCAAAATTAACCCTATTGTGAAGGAACTATGAGTTATTGGTGCATATTTTCAAAACTGAATTTTATGTGTGTTCATATACCTAAATTATGATTTTTAAGTATTTTTCCATGATTTTTAGCAACTCAAATCTGTCGAAAAAATTGTAGGTCAAAACTAGCTAATTTCGGGTAACCGGCTGACCTAGAATGTCTCAAACTTGTAGTATAACTCAACCCTTGTACCTCTAATATTATTCTATGAAATAAAGTATTTTATTTCTGTTTAAATATATTTTTGGTTATTTTAGCAATTTTGAGTCATTAACTATATTTCGGGCGAGTTTCGGGTAGACTAGCTGACTTAGTAATCAACCAGTCGTAAATGTCTTTGAAATATTAATTCTAGAATTTTAGAGATAAATTTATAGAAAATTAGTTTAAATATTATTTTTATGATGTTTATATGATTTTTAAGTATGTATTGAAGTAGGGGCATAACCGACTAATTAAAAGTTAGCAACCCTAAAAACTGTGTTTTGATGTCTCGTGGAACCTGTGTGTGATTGTATGGATCTAAACGGTTCCACGAGAGATTGAATATAATTTTAACACATTACTTCGACTAATTAAGTTGTATCGTAAGTTTCATGAGTAGTGACTTAATTTAGTTAATTAATTATCTAGGAGTGTCGGGTTCCGGAGGCGTGGGCGCGGGGAACGGTGTTTCATATTTACAGCACGGAATCAGGCAAGATATCTTGCCATTATACTGTTTATATTCAGTTGCATTTATTACATATCACTGTTCATTTATTTCCAGTTCTTATAGTTCTTGATTTCTGTCTGCTCAGTGATATTAGATATACTTTGTTATTATCCTTTGATTGCATGTGGACTTAGAGTTAAGAGACCACCGTCTGTAGTGTATCGCATATACCTTGACACAGTTATACCACGAAGATGTGAGAGATGAGTAGCATGTAGCATGCTATAGGGCTAACTGCTAATAGAGGCATGTTAGGAGACTTAGCAGTTAGTAGAGGTATATGAGACATGGATGTAACTCTGTTAGGCATTGGGTGGGAAGAACAGTTTCTTAACGTATGGACCAAGATGCACTTTCCTATTGCCGGTTATCTTCGCGGGAGATACGGTCTTGGATCCTGATACTTATTTACTGCTGGCCTCTGACATTCGATGAATGTTATGCTTTGAGGTCCCTGGTATCCTGATGGGCCATACCTGAGATTACTGCTGCTGAGCCAGAGTGCCCATGCGTTGAAGGTTTGTTCTTAACTGCATAAACACTGTAGTACGGTTCGATTATCTTATTGTTGTCTTGTCACTTATTTCGGGTTGTAACATATTATATTCAGTTTATTATGGCATGTTCTTTATGTATCTTGTTACGTCCCTCTGAGGACCTGGTTACCTCTCCAGGTTTGTGTGCTTCTGTGATATTGCAGGTGTTCTAGTCGAGCCGTGATCTTCTCCATCCTTTCGAAGATGATTGCACCTGGCTCGTCTTGTTATTTCATCTATTCCTTCTTGTACATTTTATTTGAGATAGTTGGTAGTGGACTGTCTCCGCCTAACGATTGTATACATGACAAATTCAAAGTTGCTTTTATATCATTTATTTATCTAGTGGATGAGATTTAGTTATTCTGGTTTTACTGCATTTACAGCTTATGTATTCGTGCGAGGTTTCAATATATTGGAGTATACTTCGTATGTATGCAGCTGGCACGGATACGTACCTAGTCCTAAGTATTTTGGGACTGGGGCATTACATCTGGAGACTTCTGCATGTGTTGACTGATTGTGGCTCATTGTGTGGTATATTACTATTGGTTTCACCAGCTAAGGACCTCAGACAAGTGCACTTTCTGATTGCTTTCCGATTCATAGTAGTATTTTAATTTCATGTCTATACATATATATTGCTGCTTGTTGACACGCTCGTCACACGGAGTAGTCGGGAGGGGAAATATCTTAGTAGACATGTGAACTACCCAGAACTATCCCATGAGTCTATTCTTGAATAATAGCCGCTGCACATGACACGTACAGTGTGCCAGATTTATCCCATAGCCGTTCACATGTCGAAACAGATATTTCACACCACCTAGATAGATGTCTTTTATTAGTTTTTCCTTGTTTTCTTCTCTATCGTGCTATGTCATCAGTTATCTACCAGTTTTTATCTCTCATATGTTATTTTCATGTCTTATTAATTCTATTGTGTTTTCGTATTGCCGTCGGTTGGTGTACTTGTTCCATTCCTGACTGGAAACCAATATTTTTCAGGTTTAGCCGCGATCACTCTTAGTATTGGGAAGGCTTGGGTATGCTGAGGTCGACCTAGAAATAGATAGCAGTTGTAATATTTTCATTAAATATAAAATCTTGTATTTTCTTTAATTAGTAATATTGTAAATGTTGTAATAAATTTAGAAATGTAAATGAGCAGCCAATGTTATATTTTGAATATTTATTTCTTGCGGGCTTGACAGCGTTCTACCGCCGACTCTGCGGCGTAGCCTGGCTTGGACACGTCTCGTATCCGGAAAAGCTGGTGCGGGTCGTGACAGTTCATACGATGGACTCCTCCTACGGTGTTTGTCTCAGACAGAGGCGCAAGAGGCACTCCGAGAGGCGCATGATGGGACCTGCGGAGCCCATTAGCCTGGTCCCAAGCTACAAGACCGCCTATGCCGCATGGGCTATTATTGTCCCACCACGATCGCAGACGTCATAGAATATACAAAGAAGTATCGGGCGTGTCAGTTTTACGGTGACTTCATCCACCAACCTTCGGAATATCTACACCCCACGGTGGCCTCTTGGCCATTCGAGGCATGGGGAATGGACATCATTGGGCCGATCATCCCGTCCTCCTCTAAAGGACATCGGTTTATCCTCACCATCACAGACTATTTTTCCAAATGGGCAGAAGTGTAGGACCGATTGTAGGAATGAGTTGTAAAGCATAATACTCTAGAGGGGGTAAATAGAGTAGGCAGAGGAAATTAACTATTTAAAAATGTTAGTAACAAGATCACATAATATATATATATATCACAAATATGTAAACAAAAAGTAGAAAGTAGATAGCAAACGCAAACACAAGGATGTATACTGGTTTTCCTCTTGTGAGGACTAGTTCAGTCGGAAGAACTCTAGCTTCCAGTTGAATCCACTATTGGAAAATACCACAAGTTTTCATCCGAAGTTCTTACAACTTCTACAACGCGAGCATTGATCCGAACTACTCGACCAACTTCAATTGTGAAGTGTCTATCTTCAATCAAGCCTCTGATTACAATCGCTCTGAAACTTCTAGACCGTACCGCACTGGCAAATCGACTACAGGATTGTAACTGGCTTGGGATTTGAAAATGAAAGCTCAGAACTCTTTGGAATAGAACAGTAGGCTTATAGAAAAGAGATATAAAAGTAAATTGGTGTGTTGAAATGATCGAAATCCTTCTCTATTTATAGTTTTTCTAAAGGCAGAATTCTGACAAAAATCGGGCAAAACTCTATGAGAAAATCCCGGTGGGATCCGTAACGGCAGGAAGACCAAGTTCAAAAAGCAACGTTCACTAACCGAACTCTGGCCGAACTCTGGCCGAACTCGGGCCGAACTCTGTTGGAGTTCTGTCAGGGTTTTTGCAAATTAGTTATGGGCTTTTTGAAAAGTTAAACAGTTAGGAAGTAGTTTGGGCTTTTGTAAGTGGGCTTATTTTCAAAATGAAAGGGTATTTTGAAAACGTTTCTTGGATAGCCTATTTGCCAGTACGACACAGTTTACATCGTATTTCTAACCTCAAAAAATATGAAAAATATATTAATCAAATAGAAAACCAATAGCCCTTTGATGACGTCTTTCTTCTAATATTTGAGCAAACATGAAGACGCCTTTTTCCTTGACGGCAATCGTCCAAAGATAAACAGATCTGGAAATCTGAATGGGGGCGCTGCCCCCTCGACCGTTGTCCGCTGACCGGGCAGCGGAACCCCCGATGCGAGGCCCCGGATAGGTCGTTGGACGGTTCAGAAAAATCTTCTTGTATAACGCCGTCTTTGGCCCATCAATAATTCTCTATTGCATATGTCCTGGTTTAATCATGTTTGATCATGCTTACTGCATGTCTGTAAATACATGTTAGAAGAACAAAGCAGTATGATGCATTATGATACAAACATATGATGTAGAACATTAGGATAATTCTAAGTTTAAGTAGCAACATGATACTGATTACATGAATATTAGTGATGTCATTATGTTAAACTTAATTGATTAGCCATATTCAAAAATATGATATAATCATTGGACTAACAATCTCCCCTTTTTTTATTATGGCAAATCGGTTAAGTTTAATATATATACAATAGATGCATGTATCACTAATAAACACATAATACTATAATATTGTGTGCTAACTTAAACTTATTTCTTCCCCTTTGACATGATCAAAAAATAAGCTCCCCCGTAATTATAGCTACAATAAACTCAAGCATAAGTAAAGGAGGAAGAAAAAAAAATAATCATGATCAAGGATTAGGAAAACAGTGTAATGACAAGTTTAGAAAATTGCATCACTATAGTAGAAAAACCTGTCAAAAATAGTTGGTTGAACTTTAAAATATTGAAATCAATCAATACATAGTTTACCAACTAGAAATCCAAAAATGACATTCAAAACACATTTTGTTCATCATATTGTGTTTTGAAATAGACCAAAAAAATATTAATATATTAGGATTCAATCATTGGTCATAAATAAATCATGAGGAATAGAAATTTGCAGATCTAGTATATAAAAAAATCAAAAATATAATGAGACTTTTAACAATGATCACAAAAAACATGATTCATAATTTGCCCATACAAACTAGTAAATCAATTCCATAAAGAGTATAATCATCGAAAAGAAATCAAAATACGTATAATAGAATCTATGCAAAATCTATACCAAAGTTCATGCATTTGAATTCAATTACCTTAGCATGATATATATCCATCAAATAAACATGAAGGTAATGAAGACAAAATACTTGAGAAGGAGAAATTCAGTCGACTTGAATGCTCCCCCGCAAAGTATGATCAGTCTAAATAAGATAATCATGAACTTTGAGATAAAATCTCAATAAGAAATGCCAAAAGTAATTTAAAATCAATCAAATAAGGATTATTAAATATATTTGGCAAGATAATTTTTAGAAACTCGAATGAGAGAATTAAAAATAAATAATAATAATCATATATTCTCTCATCCAATACAAATCCAAATATCATGACCAACTCAACAAGATATTTAACTAAGACAATATATGTCCATGATAAACTTGGTATACCATATATTAAGGGCATAAAAAAATTGAAACAATTAATTTGCTCCCCTTAAAATATGAGTATCTAGTTCCGAAGTAATTTATATGCAAAAATAGATAAAATAAATAATAACAAAATCTAAGGAACATCCAAGACATGGATCTTTCTTTCCTTTGATCAAATGCATATAAAGTTCCAAAAACAACTATCATCTTTAGGCAAATAACAGAAATATCCAATGAATAAATGCTTAAAGATGAACAAACAATATATATCTCCAATATATATATACAAGAAATATTTCAAGACATTAAAAGATTTTGAAAACTGTCTTTAATAATAACATTTGAGTACCGGAAAGATTCAATAAATTAAAAAGAAATCAAAAAGGCTTTTCAAAAATGTGAAATTTATTACAAAAAACTGTCTTAATAAATGTTCGAATGTGTCCATTTTATCCTTAGACTGAAAGCTGGCGATTCGAATCACGAAAACAATTTCAATAAAAGAATCCATAAATCATAAATAAATCTATTTGAACAAATAAACATAACTAGATAAATATCCAAAGAAAAGTGTATTCTAGATATATAGCATGTCAAGGGGATAATTGATTTAAAATAATTAACTCCTCCACCTTTACATGGCTATATCCAAAAATAATAATATTGACAAAATTTTAAAATAAAATTCAGAGACATTTTTTCGAAAGTAGAAAACTAATTCAAAAATATTAGGTCTTCTTATCAAAGTTCATTTCTTCCCTTTTAAAACCTTAGCACGGTATCCACCTGACAACCGTAAGGTTAAAGAAAAGAAACGCTTTGAGAGAAAGATTCAATATGCCTGACTTCTCTCCCGCAAAAAATTACTGTTGTAGACAGTAAGTAACTTGAATAAGAAGATAATAATATAAATCTCAAAATTATTGAATATTACACATGTTAAAGACGAAATCACAAGACTATAATATTGAATAAGTAGTTATAAGATCATCAAGTCTGAATATCGAAAAGTGTGATAGAAAAGAATATATCAAAAGATGACAAACATTAACCTATGATAGATCAATGTATGTTACCTTTTGTAAAAATTATCATTAAATAATATTATCCATCAAATCTAAAATCTAAAATCCATCAGATAACAATTGCAACTAGATCTCAATAAATCTTTAGTTTATAAAGCATTGATCAATCTTGGGTTAGCTGTAGAGGTGATGTCCCAGCTAACGGAGGTTCACCGGGGAACACTTAAGTACCGCTTCGCTTTAGCCGTAGCCGTGGTGACAGACCGACCCTTTGTAGGCTTGTACCCAAAACAAATTTTTTTTCTTTAATAACCGAGGATTTAAGAAGAATTAGTGCAATATGAAAATATATATATATATTCTATGGACTTAAAAAAATGTTAGAACAATGTAGCATACGGCAAAAGATGTATCAATTACAGTTATCCATATGTGCTATAAAATCATTGGTTAAAAATAAAATATAAAATATTTGTAAATCAAAATGTAAGACTAGATACGTTGATGTATTCTAGAACCTAGGGGACTGAGTTCAGTACCTTGGATCCAGAACTAGATAATAGTTGCATTTAGACCTTAATAAATCTTAAGTCTATAAAGTATTGATCACTTCGGGTTAGCTGTAGGGGCCGGTTCCCAGCTAGCGGTAGTCCGAAGACTAGTACACCACTACAAAAATTTGTCAGATTAGCGACGTTCCAAAACGTCGCTAAACTCGGCCAAAACGTCGCTAAACTAAATTAGCGACATTTTCAGCGACGTTTAATAAACGACGGAAAAAAGTGTGTCGCTAATCGAGAAAACGTCGCAAAATGTCGCTATGGAGACGTTAGTTAGCGACATTTATAACGTCACTAATTAGCGACATTATTTGTGACGTTTTCAAGTGTTCGCCGATTAGCGACACTGTAGGTCCTAAAAAATCAAGTTGCACCCATCAACAAAATTATGAAAATCAAAAAAAATAGTTTTCAAATGAAGTGCACAGAAGTCAGATTGCGCATCATCCAGATTGTGCAGACTGGACTGCGCACACTCTCAAGTGCGCATGCTGACGTGGCCATATCATCATTACCTGACACAATCAAGCCTTCTAACAACTGACAGCACAAAGAACGAGGAGACTGTTCGTTTATTGCGCCACACAGTGCTCGAGGATAGCTGTACATGCAGCGCACTCTGTCTACAGCACAGTCCATGCCAGCGCCATCCATCTTAGCACAATCTGAAGTCTGCGTAATTCATGTGGCGCACTTCATTATGACAACTGACAAAAGTATAAGTGGCATTCATGCCATCAATTGCTCGTTACGTGGCAACCGTCTACACACGATCATGCGCATTTCAATCAAATGATGCCATGTGTCCAAGACAGTTGGCCCACGATCAGACAACTGCCTACGCAGTCTGATGCTGCGCAATCCAGTGCTTGCGCAATCCAACTTGCGCCATTCAGAATAACTAAAAGTTAGTGATTTTCAGAACTCTATAAATAGAGTTTCAAGTCTTCATTCAAGGGGATCAGACATAAAGTTCAGAAATATCAGAGAGTTCAGGAGTTCTTGCCCAAGTGCTGCTGCATTCTTCCGAGGCTTTTGCCTTCAAATTCAGAGGCTATCGTCTTCAAAGTTTACATCGTCCAAGGGATAAAGCAATCGCCTTCTAGATTAGATTCCTACAGTTGTACTTTCCCAGAATTCTTGTAATCTTTACAAAGTTTGTATCAATAAAGTTCATACTTTTGTTTTTGCAAACAAAATGGCGACTCTGCTGGGGACGACTTTTTCCTCCGACGAGGAAGTGACAACTCAATGTGACGTTGCGTCTATCGGAAAGACGCAGAAGACGCTGGTTGTGAAGGTCAACCAGACAGCCTATGAAGCCATGATCAACTCCAGGACCACTCCTCGCACTGTAACAACTTCTGCCACAAGCAAAGTGCACCCAGTGTGGATCCCAAAGACTACTGCGCAGTCCGTTGATCCTGCCACCAAGACTGCTGCGTAGTCTAATGTTTCTGCTACCAAGACTGTTGCACAGTCTAAAGTCTCTGCTGTTGCACAATCTGCCTCTGCCACTCCTACACAGTTTGCTGTTGCCAGTGCACAAACCACATCATATGCTGCTCTGTCAAAGTGCAAGACTCCTGTTCCTCTGGCACAGTTGGCTGCCACTCTACATGTGCAGTCCACTACTCCAGCAACCAGAGTGCAACTCAAGCACTCTGGCAACAAGGCTCCTACTGCGCAAACTATTGTGGTTCAGGCCAGAACACATCCTGTGCAATCAGCCAGTACGCCATCCACCCTTGCGCAAACCATGTCTGTGCCATCCAGGAAAGATAGCCCTTTGGTTAATCTCTCTTCTTCTCACAACAAGGGGAAAAGTTCTGCTCCTCTCCAGCACCCTGTTGCTCCTGTGCAATCCACTGGAGGTAGTCTTTTGGCTATTCCTCCTCCTCTCCAGAATAAAGAAAAAGGCCCTTTGGTCTTTTCTCAAACTTCCTCGTCCCATGACTTGGAAGACAATAGAGGAAAATGATCTTTAGCTAACCCTTCTTTCCAAAACAAAGGAAAAGGCCCTTTGGTCTTTTCTTAGTCTTCCTCGATTTTTATCGTTGAAGATCAAACTGAATATGCTCCAGCATCAGTCAGTACAAGAACCCTTTCTCACAAGGATTCTTCTTCTCTCTTTGCTAAAGGGAAGTGTACTAATCAGAGAGGTATTCTGCCTACTCCGGTAGCAGAGTTCCAAGATCTCCCCACTCTTCAGATCTCCCGATCAATACAGGGAAAATTGTTGGTGTCTCAGACAGAAACCCCTGGGAGTGAGTTTGCTGATTTAAGAACTTATCTCAATCGACCAACTTCGGTAAAACGCAAACAGCCAATGCCGAAGACCAACCATCATCAGAAGCAAACTTCCAAGATCAAGAATCTGGACACCTATGCCAATGAAATGAGTACTTTCTTGTACACTCAGGGGACAAAACATTTGAAGAACCGGAACCATGTTCCGAATATTATCAAAGAACATATCCCTCGAACTTTTCCTCGTCCCGTTGCTGTTCCTGATCTCCGAGAACACCTCAAACAAAAACGGGACAACATCCCAACATCCCCAGTGCAACCACTTGGACATCACTGTAACCACAAAGTTGTCATCAAGTATTGTTGTCAAACAACAAGACGATCTGTCTTTGATCGTCTGAACTTTCCTAACTCTGAACCTATGTCTGAAGATGAAGATGAGGTTCTGTATGCCTCTGTCAACATGACTTCCAGAGACACTGGGAATAGGAAATGCTCCAAGTACGGGAAGCCTCACAAGCTAAGCCAGCGGTATTTGGATTTACTCCATGAATCTTCTGAAGGAGTATTCTGACATACCCGTTCCCGAAGCCGAGACACAATCGGTCAAAGGAATCTTCAAGATCCTTCTGGTCATCTTCTTCTTTCTCACTCAGGAGATGATTCTTTCTCCGACTACGATGCATACAGCGAAAGTTCGGAACAGACAGTATCCTCTACTGTACCCAGAGAAGTGACAGCTTATATTGTCAATGAAGATCCAGATGCTTCCAGTTCGGCTAGTCAAGAACAAAGAATAGTTGCACTAGAAGACAAGCTAAAGACCATGGCCGAAATGGTCGCGAGTATGCATTCCATCATTGTGGCCCAGCATAAGTCCCACCGACCGTACTTCCTACAAATCCTGAAATTACAGCATCGTCGGTGCCTGTTAATGCTAAATTGGGGGTAGCATCTACTCAAATACCTCATGTACAAGTCCAACCTTCACCCAGTCAGTCAGGTGCTGGAGGTAGTGCTTATCACGCTGTTCCTCCTCCTAACACCGTGGTTCAGCCTGCTCCTTCTACATCAGTGGAAGATGCCAATGAAGCTGTCAAGCTCTTGCGAACTCAGTTTGAAGCTTTCAAGGAGAAGGACAACTTACAAAGGTTGGGGATCAAGCAGCCCTACCCAGTTGAATGGAAAGAAGTTCCATTTCCTCCGAAGTACAAGATCCCAACAATCTCGCTGTTTGATGGCAGCACTTCTTCCAGTCAGTTCATTAACCACTTTAAGGTTATGACTGTCCAACGTCAACCAAATAATGCTCTTTTTACCAGAGTATTCGTCGGCTGTTTAGCTGGCGTAGCATACGATTGGTATAGAAGCTTGCCCGATGGTTGTATTACCTCCTTCTCTGGCCTAAAGAAAATCTTCTTGGAACAATTTTATGAGTGGATCAATAACATGACTATGTCAGCCCTCAACAAAATCAAACAAAGACACAATGAAACTGCTGAGAGTTTCATTGAAAGGTTCCGACGGGAAGCTTTAAAAATGCCTCCTGGAACTCCGGCTGCTGTCACCATAGATACCTGCAAGGCAAATCTTTTGTCTATCATCAGTATGTGGACAGGATCTACTCAGTTCCAAGACTGGCCATCTTTCATTATCAACGCTAAAGCCGTTGAAGTTAGCGCTGATAAATTCAAGCAGCTAGGGGTACAGATGTCTAACCCCGACCGGGATGAACACCAAACATCAGGTGGTGGAAATTGCCAGAACAATCGCAAGGGAAAAGAACTTTGAACATCAATTTTAACAAGAACAAAGAATCTCTGGCGGTTAACGTAGCTCCTCCTACGTCTACTTCTACTCCTTCTGCACCTCCACCGAGAGAACCTCGTCCTAAAGTAGAATATTCCTTTGATGAGAATGATACTGCTAGTATCTTTGATTGCTTGATCAAAAGCAATAAAATCCAACTTCCAGATCCCAAGAAACCTGATAAAGTTGGTAAGACCGATCATCCTAAATACTGTGTTTATCACAGGTTCATCGGACATCCCACTCGAGTATGTTATGTGCTCAAAGGCAAAATCCAAGAGCTGGTCAACTCTGGTGTTGTCACTTTACAACAAGACGAGAAGACTGTTACTGCAAACATGGTATCAGTTCAGTTCGGTGACTTCCTGCCCCAGATGGTGCAGTACGGTGTCATTCCTATCCCTAAAGCTACTCTTGAGATCGAGAATCTCCCTCCTCCACGAAGTGAAGGTCTCGTTCCCTTGTCTCTTGACAATGGCGAGATTATGTGGATTCATCCGGATCTTACTTCAGAGTTCGAAGTTCCCTCTTCTTCCAAGAAGAAAGATCGCTCCAAAGACAAGACAAAGATTTACAATATGGTGTCTTTTGATCCCATAGTTGATGAAAAAATCTTGCTGGGCACCAGATCGGGGAAAGCTTATCTAAAAGATTACCCCGAAGCTCAAGAGAATCCTGCTTCTTCTTCTTCTGAGCCTGCTCCAGTACAGCCTACTTCCACTGAGGATATTCCTACTGTATCTTCACCGGTTGTAGTGTCCATTCCTTCCAAGCCGACGGTCGCAGACAAAGACAAACAACAAGTCCGTTTCGACAAACCTTTGAAGAAGTCATCTCCCTCTGGACTTGAGAAGCCTTACAACTTTGATATTTTGGCTCAATTAGCCAATACACCGGCCCGGCAGTCCATCTTCGAGCTCTTGCACCTTTCTAAAGAGACTCGAGAAACTCTGAGTGAGGCTCTCATGTAAGCTGAAACCTGTCTAGCCCTGGTTAAGAAGCCGGAAGCAGAACCAGTCTCTTGCCTCCATTGTCATAGTGTGTTGGAGTTAATTCCAAACATAACTTTAACATAATATGACATGTTGATGGAAGACAACAGGCATGACTGTCCTCTCTACTATACAGGATACGTCGACTCGATGAAAGTCGATCGTATTCTGATAGATCCAGGGTCTGCTCTCAGTATTATGCCAAAGACAATGTTGGATGTGCTGAAGATCCCAGTGCATAGTCTCTTCGGTACAATCACCACTATTCTCGGGTTCAACCAGGGAAGGAGTGAGCCTTTGGGCAAGATTCGCCTAAAACTCTAAATAGGCAATCTTCGCACAAAAGTTACCTTCTACATCATCGACAACCATGGTTGTTCCTATAATACTTTGCTAGGAAGACCATTTCTGTATGAGCATAACATTTTCCCTTCGACTCTCTATCAATGTTTTAAATATGTTGATGATAATGGAGAGGTACAAAAGGAGGTTGCTGATCTTTATCCTTTCAAAGGCATCAAAGCATACTGCAACGATGCTCGTATGTACAAGGACGAATTCATGAAGGTTGTCCTATCTCTGGACACTGAAGAAGAGCAGGAAGCAGTGCCCAATGATACCCTTATCATTTCTGTCAAAGGGCGTGTTTCTCGTCCTCAGTCTTCCAAACCACTGGCTATTCACTTGCCAGTCCAGAAGCAATCTACTGATGATAATCAGGATCAAAGGGAGCTCACCTCTTCTGAGCCACTTGTTATTGACTTAGGTCATAACAAGGAAAAAAGGCAGCTCACATCTTCTGAGCCACTTGTTATTGATTTATCTCGTAACAAGGACAAAAGGGAGCTCACCTCTTCTGAGCCGCTTGTTATCGACCTCCGTCGTAACAAAGCCAATCATCTTCCACGTTCTTTTTCTCCTTCTCTTGTAATCAATCTGACCAAGCCTGCTAAGGCTGAAGGTCCTGCTGTAAATACAAATTTACAAATCAATGAAAAAGCATCTACTTTCCAGTATACTGATGTCATTTATCATGCTAAATGCTATTTGGATATGTTAGATAGCTTTCAGTCATTTACAATAGGAGTTGTACAATCTCTTCAAACAGAAGTCTCACTCGAACTTCCAAAGGATTCATATCGTATTGTTCCCGCTCGTAAGAAAGGCGAAAGTCCAATACTTTTTAGAAAAGGACCGGAACAACAATTCAGCTATACGGATGATAGCAAAGTTAACGACACAGGGCATCTTCAACTCTGTCGTTACAGTCAACAATCAAAAGACATCATCCGAAAGATGGGTTACGACTTCAAGAGAGGCCTCAACTATGGTAAGGGTAGAAAAACTCCTCTCCGTACGACTGTCCCAAAAGGAAAATCAGATATGTACTTCAGCAGGACCAAAAGAGGTCTCGGATATGCTTTACCCCCAGTATTATCCCCAGCAGGTTCTGAATCCGATAGTGAGGAGCGTTCTAATTCTTCTGATTCCAGATCATGGGATTCTGATACCAGCATTGGTCAAGTTCATCGATTGACTGTATCTTCTAACATGGTCTCCGTCGAACTTCCAGAAGGCTATGACGAGGATGTTGAAAAAAGTTCTGAAATAGATCCTTGGGCTCAACGAATGGATACCCAATGGAAACTCTAATTCGAACAAAGGGAACCGCCTACTGAAGATCAATTAGTTCAAATTGATGTAGGAGAGAGCGGATCACCTCGTCCAATTTTTATCAGCAAGAACCTTTCAGAGACAGATAAGCAAGAACTATTTTTTCTTATAGAAGAAAACATTGATGTCTTTGCCTGGAGCTATGAAGACATGCCAGGTCTAGATCCCAAAGTTGTTACACATAAATTGAATATTTTGCCAAATACAAAACCGGTTAAACAGCAACAACGGCATTTCAAGCCAGAAATGATGGACGCAATCGATGATAAAGTCAAGAAGCTCATCGCTTGTGGCTTTATTCGAGAAGAACAACATCCTGATTGGGTAGCCAATGTCGTTCCAGTTCTAAAAAATCAACAAAGTTCGAGTCTGCATCGACTTCCGGGATCTTAATGAAGCATGTCCAAAAGATGAATTTCTTCTCCCTATCATGGACGTTATGATCGACAACACCTGTGGATTCGAAAGAATATCTTTCATGGACGGATTCTCTGGATACAATCAGATTCGGATGAATCCTGAAGATGAAAAACATACTTCTTTCTGCACTCCTCGGGGAGTCTACTGCTATACTGTGATGCCATTTGGTCTCAAGAACGCTGGTACAACATACCAACGAGCAATGAGTACCATCTTTCAAGATCATCTGCACAAGACTGTCGAATGCTACGTCGACGATATTGCTGTCAAAAGTCGTCTGAAAGAAGATCACATCCAAGACTTGAGAACTATCTTCAATCTCATGCGCCAACACCAACTCAAAATGAATCCCACCAAGTCATTCTTGGGTGTCTCTAGTGGCAAATTTTTCGGCTTCGTCATTATCTCTAAGGGTATACACGTGGATCCCGAGAAGATCAAAGCCATTCAAGAGATGCGTCCTCCACGCAACCTAAAAGAGCTACGAGGATTCTAAGGTCGACTTGCGTACATCAGGAGATTCATTTCGAATCTGTCTGGACGCTGCAGACCATTCACTCAACTCATGAAGAAGGGTGTACCTTTCGTTTGGACCGACGAATGTCAACGAGCATTTGACGACATCAAGCGGTATCTCATGAATCCACCAGTCTTGGTGCCACCGATCTCAGGCATACCATTCTTAATGTATGTCCGTGCTATGGATCATTCATTGGGTGCCTTACTTGCCCAAAAGAACAAGGAAGGCCATGAACAAGCCATCTACTATCTCAGTCGTACTATGATTGGTGCTGAACACCGTTATAGTCCAGTTGAAAAAGAATGCTTAGCTCTTATGTTTGATATTCAAAAGACTCGGCATTATATCATTGGCCAAACTATTCATGTCATATCACGAGTTAATCCTCTTCGGGTACTCATGAAAAAGCCTAGTACACTCAATTCTCGGCTGGCTACATGGGTCATTCTGCTAGCCCAATATGACATGGTATATGTTCCTCAAAAGTCTGTCAAAGGTCAAGCATTGGAGGATTTCTTAGCAGCTCATCCTATTCCAGAGACATCCAAACTCTATGATGAAATTCCAGACGAGACATTGGAATCAAATATGATCTCCGAAGAATTTCCTACTTGGCGTCTATTCTTTGACGGTGCATCCAGAGTTGGACCCAATGGTGCCATTGTCGCAGGAGTTGGCGTTGTCCTTATTTCTCCAGACGGGTCAGCTATCCAAAGAGCCTACTCCTTAGATGAGCCTTGCTCCAACAACGTCGCAGAGTACAATGCTCTACTCATCGACCTTCAGCTAGCTAAACAACTTGACGTCAAGTATCTTGAAGTCTATGGTGATTCTAAGCTGGTTGTTAACCAGGTTAGAGGAACTTATGAAGTTCGCCATCAAGATCTAATGCCTTACTTTGAAGCAGCAATCAATATGGCTACATCATTCAAAGCCTTCTTCATCGAATATGTACGCCGAGCTTGCAATATTGAAGCAGACGCTTTGGCCAATCTTGCAGCAGTCTTAGCTATCCCCATCAGAAGACAACAAGTGGTAGTCGTCTCTAATCGGGAATTGTTCTGTGTCGAAAACAATCGTAATATTGAGTTCAGTAATCTTACTGAAGTCAATGTTATCAGTGAAGATTGGAGAGCTCCCTTTATCGACTTCGTAGTTCATGACATACTCCCTGAAGATCCCAAGGAGGCTACGAGTATTCGTCGGCGGTCTCTCCGATTCTATTACAATCAGACCACCAAGACTCTTTATCGGCGGACTTATGATGGCCTATTCTTGCGCTGTCTTGCTGGTGATGAAGCAAAGCAAGTACTACGTGAAGCTCACGACGGTGTCTACGGGGCACATCAACCCGGTCCTAAGCTACAGGATCGCATCCGACGCATGGGTTATTATTGGCCCTCTATGGTATCTGATGCCATCGAATATGCAAGGAAGTGTCGAGCTTGCCAAATCCACGCAGATTTTATTCATCAACCTTCAGAATTTCTGTATCCGACGACTGCTTCATGGCCTTTTGAAGCTTGGGGCATGGACATCATTGGTCCTATCAATCCTCCTTCTTCTAGAGGACATCGGTTCATATTAGCAATAACCGACTACTTCTCGAAATGGGCCGAAGCTATACCATTGGCTGAAGTCAAAACCAGCAGCGTCATCAACTTCGTCAAATACCATATCATCTATCGATTTGGTGTACCTCGAAGAATCGTCCACGACAACGGACCTCAGTTCATCAGTCAAAAATTCACAAGGTTCTGTGATGATCATCGGATTGATAATGTCGCTTCAACAGCCTACAATCCTGCTGCTAACGTCTTAGCTGAAGCTTTTAACAAGACTATCATCAAGCTCCTCAAGAAGTTTGTATCTACTAACAAAGGAAACTGGAGTAAAAAGCATGGAGAATGTCTTTGGGCCTATCGAACTACGGTCCGTAACCCTACAGGCTGTACACCTTTCTCTTTGGTATACGGTTGTGAAGCAGTTCTACCTCTGGAACTTCAAATTCCGTCCTTGAGGATTGCTATCGCCAACGAGCTCACTACAGAGAACAATGATCTTCTCCGACTTCAAGAATTAGAAGCGCTCGATGAAAAGCGGCTATTAGCTCAACAGCATATTGAGTTGTATCAAACCCGCATCTCAAAGACTTTCAACCGCAAAGTTAAGGTCAGAGCCTTTCAGAAAGGAGAGCTCGTTCTAACGGTCAGACGTCCTATGACAATGACTCATTCAAGCAAAGGCAAGTTCGATGCGAAGTGGGAAGGGCCTTATATTGTCAGCAAAGTCTTTTCAAATGGAGCCTATCAACTCACAGAGCTAGACGGTCGAGTTGCCATGATGCCCATCAATGGAAAATTCCTCAAGAAATACTATGTATAAATATAACAGAGATTTTATGTAAATATGATCAGACAGTTCATAAATAAAGTTTGATTTTTATTACATCATAAACGATGTTACATGATATCAAGGAAGATCACTATCATCATTCTCGACATTGGGACGTGGACCACTGTCGTCCTTATCAAAGACATAATCAGCAAAAGAACTGAGAACATCCTTGCTGAAACCTACCAGGAACTTGCAAGCAGCCATCCTCATGGCCTCTTCCTCTTCAGTCCTCCCTGGTTCAAGCAGGAAATCCAGGATATCCTGCGGTGGTTTGGGTGCAGACGAGCCTTCGCCTGCCTCTGTCTGCTTCGATTGGACTGTATCGGCAGGACGTTTTTTAGTACCCGCTTCAATCTTCAGAACAATTTTAGCCTTCTTGTATGCATCTCCGGACAAAATCTTTATGTTGAAAAGTGGAAATGATCATTCCTTCCAGATTTCTGTTCTATTTATAGACAGAGCGTCGTAAGACTATGAAGTGATACATCCATCTGACGGTTCGCCCGTTCATCATTCGACGGTTCGTCCGTTTATTATCATCATCTGACGGTTCGTCCGTTCATCATCATCCGACGGTTCGTCCATTCATACATCCACTTGACGGTTCGCCCGTTCATCATTCGACGGTTCGTCTGTTCATTATCCGACGGTCCACCCGTTCATTCAATTCATATGACGGTTCACCCGTTTATTTCATTACTATTTCATCCGTTCATTATCATCATCTGACGGTTCGTCCATTTATCATCATCTGACGGTTCATCCGTTCATCATCATCTGACGGTTCGTCCGTTTATCATCATCTGACGGTTCATCCATTCATCATCATCTGATGGGTCGTCCGTTCATTATCATCATCTGACGGTTCGTCCGTTCATTATCATCCGACGGTTCATCCGTTCATCCGTTCATTTTTTGACGATTCACTTCGTTCACACATTTTGACGATTTATTTCGTTCATTTATCCACATCAGCAACTTATCATTCTCGATTAAATTGTCTATTGAAATAATGATATTCAATAAATTATATTTGCCACGTCCATATTACCTCTGAGTAGATATAATTGAATATGATTATTTTCTAGAATCAAAAAATATATCATGTTTTATACCTCTGAATATATTTTTTATCTCTATTATTTGTATCTGAATAAGATATGCAATAAATAATAGAGCCACAAAAATGTCTTTTATTGATCAAAAATTAAGACATTACAAAGCTTCATATTACAAAAACAAGAAGATACAAGGAATCTTTCTATTAAACTGGTGGTGTCATCAAGCCGGTAATCTGTTGCTTCAGATCCAGCAGACGCTCTTCGTGGGATTCCATCACTCTCTTCCTGGCCTCTTCCATCCCAGATGTCTCGTTAAAAATTGGCATGGTTACTATTCTGTGAGTGATTTCATCATTATGAGCTGCGGCGTATTCGTCTCTTTCTTGGGTAAGAGCATCGAGTTGTTGGATTGCAGTTTGATGCTCGGTAACTTCATCTTCCAGTTCTTCTTGAAGACGGGCAATCTTCGCTCTCAGTTCAGCAATTCTTCTCTCTTTTCTTTCAGCAGTAGATGTCACCGATTCCACCTTGGAATTGTATTCAGCAGATTTAGTAGCAAAAGCATCCAAGAGAATCTGGAAATTTACTCTTTCAACTGCAGCTTCCTGAGCCATCCGTTCAAATTTTGCTTGAACTAAGGGTTCTACCTCCCCCTTATTGAGCTCTTTGTAGTTCTTTATTGAAGTCTCTAGCTCATTTAATATGTGTTCAAGAAAAGTGGCCTGAGGCTCGTCACCTTGCTCATGGATAGCATGAACTAAGAAAGAGGTTGGACCTTTAACTGTGTAAAAATCAGCATCATCTTTTTCCATCACCCTATTGATCAAAGGCCCCAATAAATCGAAGAAGAATTTGGTAAATGATTGGACGACGAATTGATTGGTCGCCAGAGGACCAGGAGTAGCAGCTACTCCTGTTGATGACGAGGCAGCAGGACGTTCAGTTTCTCGTATTTGGACGGAAGGCTCTTTGAATAAAGAAACTAAAGTGGAGCTGGTCGCCCCTCCTGGTTGTTCCTCTGCAAAATTAAATATTGTCATTTTGCCTGTCATTTGCTATTGTTAAAGAGAATCAAAAGTGAAAACAGTCTTACCATGGTTCGATCCGGCGACTGGCCTATCATCTGTTAGGAAAGATTCTAGCTGAGCAGAAGTAGCTTCAGACATGACTGCCTGACTACTTCCTGTTTCGGAACCACAAGATAAATGGAGACTGCTACTAGCATTGTCGTCACAAGTACTATGTCCATGCATGCTGGAGGAGCGGGAGAAGATCCGGGTTCTGTATGGATAAGAGTAAAGATGTTAGCTATCAAGCTATTTATTAAAAGAAGATCGCTAATTTCATTACAATACCTTCGGGAGCAACAATTGGAGTTTTTTCCAAAGCCACTTCTTCATCTGCAATCTTCTCTGGAGATATCGGCACCTCAGCCTCCTTTTCAGGAGTCAGAGTGTCGTCAACAGCTCGGAGAGATGTCTGGACCTCAATATCCTCTTCAGGATTTTGTGTCTCATCAACAGCTTCTGATGAGGTGCTCTCCTCGCTCTCACTGTCCTCAGGAGCCTCTTCACTAGCAGCAGCAGCGGCATGATCAGTTTCTTCTTGATAACCGAAGTCACAATCATTCAATGCCTCGATCATGAGACGATCTTCCTCCTCACAGGCTGCTCTCAGTGTAACAGAAAGATGAGTCGTTACTGCCATTGGTGAAGGTGATCGTACAGCTTCCTCTTCTCTGGGCTCCGCAGTTTCTTCTCTCTGCTCAATTTCTTCTCTGGGCTCTGTTGCCTCCTCTCTTTGTTCAATGTCCTCCCTCTGTTCTGGACTAAACTCAGAAACAGGGGTAGGAGAAGGCATGGTGATTCCAGCCGTAGTGTTTATCACTACCGAAGATAAAATTTGCCTTGGAGGAGAAACTGTTCTCTTCTTTCTTCTGTGGGCTAGTTTCTTTCTATGTAGAGGCCTCTCAGGACTCTCTATGTTTACTACATCGACCTGTTTCTGAATAGAGTTCGGTGTAGCTGCTTCATCTCGAGTGGACTCAGCCAATTGTCAAGATTGTGATCTCGTAGTGACTTTCTCTGAAGAATGTTCCAAGATCAATTTCTTCTTCATAACTGGGGAAGAAGGCTCTTCTCTCCTTCTTTTCTTCTCCTTGACCGGAGACTTAACAACCTTTAGAGAAATTTTTAAAGGTTGGTTAACTTCCTCTTGGAAATTGGCTTCTCTGGAAGCTTCCAATGGGTCGTCCACTGGCTCATGTTCTTCATTGTTATTGGGAGCTAATGTGTCAGTCGCTCCTTTCTTCAGACGATTTGCTGTTGCAAAACTATCAACGAGGCTATAGATTTCAGCAAATATATTTGCAGCGGTGTAAAACTGTGAATAAGTATACAGCATTCTAGGACCAGCATCAGTTCTGTTTGTCATCGAGAACACAGTCTTTGTGTCTCGAGCATTATAGTAAGCCCATGCTCTCGTACCGTCAATCAGGTACCCCATCCCTTACAGGCAAGTTATGGCGTTGCCCACATAGAACTGGTCATATCCAAACTGACGAGCGAAGCAGCTCGGCAAATATGGTTCAAGGAAGCATTCTTCTTCAAATCCGTATACTAGATGTGATGGTCTAATTGTCTTCAGCCATTCAAAAGATACTCGACCTATTGGTTGCCTCCCAAGGTCAATCAGATTTGCTGCCATATGCTCATAACCAGTTGGAGGGGGAGAGCAAAAAAAATTCCATCCTTTGTCGAGGTTCAAAGATCGTCTGCAGTCCCTCAGACTAGTGTATATCCACCTGCTCTGTGAGAATCTGCGCAGAAAACTACCACCAACTGCTCCTATGGCAGGGTTCATCAATGATGGATGATACAAGAGCAACCATCCGAATAAGTAGGTGTAGGGTAACTCCACTCTAGGAAAGACACCCTTATCACCCTTGTACTTGAGCATAGAATCAACATACAGACGAAGACCTGCATTTATCCCACAGGTCATCGCTGATAGTAAATCCATCCGGTAGCCGAAGACTAACCGGACAGCAGCAAAAAGAACACCGTGATGGAAGCGGTCTACAGCACTTGCTCCAGGCACGATGAATCGACGTAGCCAGTACGTCAAAAATCCTGCCAGCTGGGCTTGTTTAGACATGGACCTGTAACCCATTCTTATAAAGCTCTCCACAAATTCTCCAGCCTTAAGAGGAGGATATTGGTGTTCATCATCAACCATTTGGATGAATAGCATGTGCTAGCAGAGCCACTTTGGTAATACAAAGAGCATATGTTATAATGACACAGAAGCTCATCGAAGACTTCCACCATCTTTGAATTCTCTCGACGAAGTCTATCTAACTCGTCGTTGGTCGGGACGTACTCCTCGTAAGGCAACTCACCCATTGGTAAATATGAGATATACTTCATCTCATGTAGAGCCAAGCCCATTTCCCCGCAAGGTGTCATAAACGTCCCTGTCCTGTAGTTGTACCTCTCTGCCAGAGCCAAAAACAGATGAGAATTTGGAAGGAAGCCGTATACAGTAGCGTGTATCGCATTATATAGTTCAATTTCTCTGAGATTATCTTCAAACTGGACCAGTATCCAGTTAGCTATGCGGCTCCATCTTTTGATGTCTGGGTTTACCAGACCTGTCAACCGGATGTCTTGATCCGGATAACGGCCCTCTGCCTTGGCATACTCATTGGCAAAAATCGGTGTCCTTACCGGCAGCAATAAAGATGAGTTCTCAGGAGGGATGCAACCCGGCTTCAACCCTCTCAGTAGAGTGTCGTGTCGTTCGGAAGAACTATAGAACACGTCTCTGTTATTCCGGTCTTTCTTGACACAGATTTTTCCCGTCCGTGCATGTTGGAGTGGAGTGATGTCCCATTCCATCCTCCTAGGATGGCTTGTATGAGCATATCTTGCTAGTGGAAGGCTCAAGCTATGACTGGCAACTGGATAATTTCTCCTTCCATTGGAAAGTTCTCAACTCAATTCGGGGTCTTGGTTGAGAACTTTTATCAATGGCGTCGTCGAAGAGGAACATGGGCTTCTTATGAGTGACAGCGTCAGCAGATTGCAAAGGCTGTCCATTTATCAGACTTAGTAAAGTCTCGTTATCCTGTGCTATCAAAATAGCCTTGCGAGAAAAAGGAAGTGCATATTGTGGAAAGAGTACATGAGATAAGTCTTCTTTGAAAACTGGCTCAGCTAAAGTTCCTACAAATGTTTCAAACTCAGGATCTTCTCTGGTATCAACTGCATCCAACAGAAGAAAGCAGAATTTAGTACAACTCAAGTCAGAAATTCTGTCATCAAATTGCACAAGATATCAGACTGCACAAGCATCAGATTGCGCAGATATCAGACTGTGCAAGCATCAGATTGCGCAGATGTCAGATCGTGCAAACATCAGATTGCGCTGACAATCTCGCACAAATCAGCCGATTGCGCTGACTTTTGCCAGCGCAATTCAACCGATTGCACGAGAAGATATTCTTCATAAAAATGAAGAATAAAGTGATTCGTGCAACCAAAACCCTAAAAAGGGTGGCGCAGTATGATCACATCTCTAAAAAGAGAGAGATTTTAAGGTCCTGCAAAGTCGAGAAACCCTAAAAAGAGTTTTTCGATCGGATTGTCTACCTCTCAAAGCAGGGTGCGCAGTTTCATGACGGGAAGGACGAGGCGCCACACGAGTCGAAGACTGGCGGCGGCAGAGGAACGCTTAGGAGCCATGAGATCGACGGAGAAGAAAGGTTGAAGTCGGAGTAGGCTCGGGATTTCTCTCTCTCAAAAGCAAGTAAAGAATAAGTTGAAAGATCGAGTGAACTATTTATAGTTTTTCAAAACAAATGGCTGCCACAAATTGCGCCGAAAAAGCAGGGGCTGATTCATCCGATTGCGCAGACAGCTCGACCTATGCGCAACTTGATTTAAAATTCAAAATTCAAAGTATTTCGAAATTTTGAATAAATTCAACTTTTGAAAACTTTGAAGGGGGTCTTGTAGGTCCTAAAAAATCAAGTTGCACCCATCAACAAAATCATGAAAATCAAGAAAAATAGCTTTCAAATGAAGTGCGCAGAAGTCAGATTGCGCATCATCCAGATTGCGCAGACTGGACTGCGCACACTCTCAAGTGCACATGCTGACGTGGCCATATCATCATTACCTGACACAATCAAATCTTCTGACAACTGACAGCACAAAGAATGAGGAGACTGTTCGTTTATTACGCCGCACAGTGCTCGAGGACAGCTGTACATACAGCGCACTCTGTCTACAGTACAGTCCATGCCAGCGCCATCCATCTTAGCTCAATCCGAAGTCTGCACAATTCATGTGGCGCACTTCATCATGACAACTGACAAAAGTACACGTGGCATTTATGCCATCAATTGCTCGTTACGTGGCAACCGTCTACATACGATCATGCACATTTCAATCAAATGATGCCATGTGTCCAAGACAGTTGGCCCACGATCAGACAACTGCCTGTGCAGTCTGATGCTGCGCAATCCAGTGCCTGTGCAATCCAACTTGCGCCATTCAGAATAACTAAAAGTTAGTTATTTCCAGAACTCTATAAATAGAGTTTCAAGTCTTCATTCAAGGGGATCAGACATAAAGTTCAGAAATATCAGAGAGTTCAGGAGTTCTTGCCCAAATGCTGTTGCATTCTTCCGAGGCTTTTGCCTTCAAATTCAGAGGCTATCGTCTTCAAAGTTCACATCGTCCAAGGGATAAAGCAATCGTCTTCTAGATTGGATTCCTACAGTTGTACTTTCTCAGAATTCTTGTAATCTTTACAATGTTTGTATCAATAAAGTTCATACTTTTGTTTTTGCAAACAGACACAATAGCGACGTTTTTGCGACGATGTGGTGGCATCAGATTGTTTGCCACGTCAACAATTTAGCGACGTTTTTAGCGACCTTTATATTCATCGCTAACTGTTAGCGACGAATATAAACGTCGCTAAAAATGTCGCTAAATTGAAAAAAAATTAAAAAAATAATCCAGAATGCAAATGTACAATCCAAAATACAGAATCTAATCCCTGGGATCGCCGACGCCTTCGGTGGAACACTCAACACCGGCCTGCACAATACAATCCAGAATAGACCAAAAATAATTGGTCGTCTCCTCAAGCCTCTCGGAACATCACAATATGCATCACACATCATACAAACAAATATACATCACAATATGCATCACACAGTAAGCTATACCAATATACTTCACACACAAAAAAACAAATATCCATCACAATATCCAAAAGGAGATATATCCATCAAAACAAATATCCATCACAATATCCAGATGAGATATATCCATCAAAACAAATCCAATCAATATATGTATCTACTATCGTCTATGCTGGGGCAGATAGAACTCCCTCAGCCAGCGCGCATAAGTAGGATCTGCGACAGCCAGATCAATATCCAGAGGAGATGGATGACTGGAACTCCCGGTAGAACTGCCCTGTGGTGCCACCTCCTCCTTCACAGCTCCCTCGGCTTTAGGAATTACTTCTGGAGCAGCTCTCTCGGTGGAACTGCCCTCTGGAGCTGGAGCCACCTCCTCTTTCACAGCCATCTATGCCTCTCTCAAGCAAGATCCTCGGGTCTTAGGTGCCATCTGTGAGAATGGGTGCCATCTCGTTTGAGTACATTTTCGAAAGCAGATAAAATACAAAAAATTCAATTTTTTGCCAAGTGTGAGAACGGATGGCTCAGAACACAACCCAAAATTTATTCTAGCATACATTAGTGTGAATCAACTATGTTATGTACATATGGTATAGTATATGTTCTTATCGTATCTAGTATCTGAAGAATGTAACAGAATTAAGATGAACTCACATAATGTAATACTAAGACATCATCTACTACTATATAAGATATAGTGATAGGTTGTCTTATCATCATTGCCGAGGGTTGAGGGTCGAAGGACAGTCAACTTTATCTACGGCCACATAGTTTCTGCCTCGCCAGTCGAATGGCTGCAGGGACTATGTCCTGATTACTATGTCGTGCCGTAGATTAATGCAAATGGAGCTGAAGCTGGAGCCAAAATAAAGAATCCGAAATACAAAATACAGAATCCCATCCCTGGGTTCGCCGAAAATACAAAAACAAAGATTGACACACAGTACTAAATCATATGTGTTTTAAGTGTGAGAACGGATGGCTCAGAACACAACCTAAAATTTATTCTAGCATACATTAGTGTGAAACATCTATGTTCTGTACATATGGTGTAGTATATGTTCTTATCGAATCTAGTATCTAGTATCTGAAGAATGTAACAGAATCAAGATGAACTCACATAATGTAATACTAAAACATCATCTACTACTATATAAGATATAGTGATAGGTTGACGTATCAGCATTGCCGAGGGATGAGGGTCAGAGGACAGTCAACTTCATCTACGGCTACAAAGTTACATGAGCTAGTCGTCGCAAAACGTCGCTATGACGTCGCTAATAGCGACTAATTTAGCGATGTTAATATGAACGTCGCTAAATTCTAATTATATTCTCCCCACCAATTCATTTCCCCCATTTTACTCTCTTACTCTCTCTCATCCCCCCTCCGGCGCTCTCACTCTCTCCGGCGATCTCACAGTACTAATTCATATCTGTTTTAAGTGTGAGAACGGATGGCTCAGAACACAACCCAAAATTCGTTATAGCATACATTAGTGTGGATCATTATGTTCTTTACACATGGTGTGGTATATGTTCTTATCGAATCTAGTATCTAAAGGATATAACAGAATCAAGATGAACCCACATAATGTAATGCTAAGACATCATCTACTATAATAACAGAATCAAGATAGGTTGTTGTATCATCATTGCCAATGGAGGGTGGTTAATTGAAGGAAGTTACTGCAGAAAGTGAAGACCGGCATGAACTGACGCACGAAAATGAGGAGCTCTAAGCTGGAACAAGAAAAGTTGTGCTTTGGAAAAAGAACTCTTGTAAACTCTTTGTTCACAAAGCAAGCTATAATTAAAGAATACAGAACAAGTATTGAGTTCGTAACTCAAGTATAGAGCTTACAAGAGTTATAAACTCGATACTTGTTCTGTATTCATTATATCTTGCCTTGTGAACAAAGAGCTTACAAGAGTAGAACATCCAAAATACAACTTTACTTGTTACAGCTTTGATCTCCTCCTTTTCGTGCGTCAGTTCATGTCAGTGTGCACTTTTTGCAGTAACGACCATAAATTTTATGTTCTTCAACGATATATTTCACATGCTTAATTGCCAAGTATGGGGACGAATGGCTCAGAACACAATCCAAAATTTATTCTAGCATACATTAGTGTGAATCATCTATGTTCTGTACATATGGTGTAGTATATGTTCTTATCGTATCTAGTATCTGAAGAATGTAACAGAATCAAGATGAACTCACATAATGTAATACTAAGACATCATCTACTACTATATAAGATATAGTGATAGGTTGTCATATCATCATTGCCAAGGGATGACGGTCGAAGGACAGTCAACTTTATCTACGGCTACATAGTTTCTGCCTCGCCAGTCGAATGGCTGCAGGAACTATGTCCTGATCACCATGTCGTAGTCCAATACAATCCAGAGATTGACACAGTACTAATTCATATATGTAGTCCAATACAAATAGTCTAATACAAAAATAACCCAATACAAATAGTCCAATACAAATCAGTACTAATAGCTAATAAGAACCACGCAGCTCACGTAAACGCTCAGTGATACGATCACGCAACCACCTCGAATAAGTGGGATCGACGACGACAGGAGAGATGTAGTCCATTGCAAGTGCTGGATGAATAGAATCCCGGTCTTACTAGCTACCGGTGCTGGATGAATAGAACTCCCGGTCTCACTAGCTATCGGTGCCACTTCCTCCTTAACAGTAGGAGGAGCCACCTCAGCATTCACTATTTTCCTCAAACGATGTGCCGCTCCTCGGGTCATGGGTGCCATCTGGTAAGATCGATATTTACAAATAACATAATTGTAACATAAGCAAGCTAACTAAAGGAACCATCATCTCGTTTGTGTACATTTTCGAAAGCAGATAAAATACAGAAAATTCAATTTTTTTGCCAAGTGTGAGAACGGATGGCTCAGAACACAACCCAAAATTCATTCTAGCATACATTAGTATGAATCATCTATGTTCTGTACATATGGTGTAGTATATGTTCTTATCGTATCTAGTATCTGAAGAATGTAACAGAATCAAGATGAACTCACATAATGTAATACTAAGACAACATCTACTACTATATAAGATATAGTGATAGTTTGTCATATCATCATTACCGAGGGATGAGGGTCGGAGAACAGTCAACTTTTCTACGGCTACATAGTTTTTGCCTCGCTAGTCGAATGGCTACAGAGACTATGTCCTTATCACCATGTCGTACCATAGTTTCTGTCTCACCAGTCGAATGGCTGTAGGGACTATATGTTCCGATCACCATGTTACCAATTAACCAACCAATAAAACTGCTTGTTACAAATATCGGCACTATCGGTGTGTTCGAATCGGAGTATCACATTTTTCGGTATCGAAAAACAAATAATTATTACTAAATTATCAGATTTTTCGGCACTATCGGTGCCCCTGACCAAGCCCCCCTTCCCCCTACACCATCCCTAACCCTAACCCGAACCCTAATCCTCCCCTCCACCCTGCTCCCCTCCCCTACCCCCCACTCCCCGTTCCCCTCCCCCCACCCACACATACCCACTCCTAACCCGATCCCTAACCCTCCCCTCCCTCACTGCTCCCCTCCCCCAGCCGCCCCCACCCCCCTGCTCCCCTTCCCTAGCCGTCCCCACCCCCCTGCTCCCCTACACCAGCCGTCCCCACCCCCCTGCTCCCCTCCCTCATCCGTCCCCACCCCCTTTGCTCCCCTCCACTAGCCGCCCCCACCCCCTGCTCCCCTCCTTCAGCCGTCCCCACCCCCCTGCTCCCCTCCCCCAGCCGCCTCCAACCCCCTACCCCCCTCCCCCAGCCGCCTCCACCCCCCCCCCTCCCGCTCCCCTTCTCCCCCACCCACACATACCCACCCCTAACCCGAACCCTAACCCTAGCTCCCCTCCTCCAGCCGCCCTCGTCCCCCCTGCCCTACCCCCCCATCCACCCCCACTCACCCTCCAACCACCCGCATCCGCCCCGCCCCTCCACCCGAGCCACCCGTACCCCCCAACCACCAATAACCAAAACAGCCGGAGAGAGAGAGAGAGAGAGCGGGAGGGGGAGACTCACGTACCGGAGAGGGAGGAGAGTCGTCGGAGGGGGGAGAGAGAGTGAGAGAGTAAAATAAGGGGAAATGAATCGTTGGGGGGAATATAATTAGATTTTAGCGACGCTAATACTACCGTCGCTAAATTAGTCGCTATTAGCGACGTCAGAGCAACGTTTCGCGACGACTAGCTCATGTAATTAATATATGTCGTTGTCATATCGCTTATTTTATCGCTATTAGCAACGTTTCAATAAAACGTCGCTAATGAACACAATTTAGCAGCGTTATTCGAAAGTCGCTAAATTTACGTCGCCAATTGAGCTGATTTTAGTAGTGCACCGTGTCACTTCAGGCTATTTACACCTGTATGACAGAAGGACCCTTTCGACTTGATCCTAAAATGATTTCTACTCTTACGAACTTAGATTCAAAGGAATATATACAGTATCATCGAACATCATCGAAATCCAGAATCCTTAAAAGTAAATACCCAAGGAATGGTTTATCAAGATCAAGATATTAAAAAAATTCAATAAGAGTCATGTCAACCATAAAGCTAAGAAAAACATACATCATTAAAAGAGGCTTTGAGGAAGAAGCTAATGAAGATAAGAACATAAATTTGTTTAAAAAATCAATAGCTTAAGTATGAGATAAGCACAAGTTTAAAAACTACTTTTTAAAATAATATAGAACTTGAACTTAACTCATATATCCCCATGAAGATATTTATACAAAAATATAAAAAACATAAGCAATATATAAATGAAAATGAATTATTCATGTATCCTTAATAAGCAAAAAAAATATCACAAGATCAAAAATATGCATAAATATGCTTTGTCAGACAAAGATTTAATTGATTCATAAGAAGTTAATCACAATAAAATTTGAGAATCAATAGTGAATATATTATGCAAGCACAAGGTTAAAATTAAATTATATGTATATACTTTTCAAGTAAATAGGAGACTTGTGCTAAACATACATACTCACAAAATACTGATAAAAGTAAATACGACATGTTAAAGACAAATCGGTAAGAAGTGACAATTAAAAAATATTAAAGACAGAGAGTCAAAAACATATTAACTAAAAAAATAAGCTCCTATGCATGCTTCAAGAATAAAGATTAAAAATAAAGAGCATACATAGACAAATGTGTCACACTAATACTATATAATGTGAACTAAACATTTAAGCTAAACAGCTAGTCAAGCTAGGATTATGTCTCACATTGATTCAAACAATAAACAATTTAAAAGATATCAATGAAAGCTAATAGTAAGAAATTAATAAGAACATCCTAGATATTAGAAACTATTTAGTAAGCATGTTACCGAAGTGGTTCTAGTGACCACACTTATGTTGGTGCAATTGCTTGGAAGATGATCTTAGTAGCTTTGCAATCACCAACACGTTCCATCGTTCTATGGTTCAGCATAAGTAGCCCCACCTGAAATATTAGGTGAAGACTTTGGTATCCAATACTTGGATCCACATTTGTTAGCTTTGCGAACCCATTTGCACAAGTTCATATCAATAAGCCTTCTAATCTGACAACAATTAGAAACGTGTCCATTCATACCGCAATAATGACAGAAAGAATTAACATTAGTACTATGTACATTAGTATGAGAACTTGTAGTGGTGTGATATGATCTTCGTGGATACTTGTAATAGAAAGCATGGTTGTGTGAAGCTTTAGCTTTGCTTGCTTTCTTTCTAGATGATCTATCGTGTGTGACTTTGTGATGTGTCACGTGTCTTGTGTTAGACTGAGTCATAGGTTGTACTACCTGCTTTTCCAGTCTAATCTCTAACTTTTTAGAGTTAGCACAGATCTCATCATATTTAGCATTAAGAGCATCAATTCTACATGAAGCAATAGAATACTTCTTCTTTTCTGATTCTAGTTCCTCCTGAAGTTTAGCATTTTCTTGAGTGCTTTTCTCAATGCAATCAAGTGCCTCATGCAATCTAAACTCAAGTGTGGAAATCTCAGTAGAATTATCATAAGTAGAAGTATTTCTTGCATCATTCAATAAGCAAGTAAGCTTCTCATTCTCACGCTTATAGGATAGAATATCCTTTCTAGCTTGCTTATACTTATCTAATACTTTATTGCGTTCTTCTAACAGATCACTGAAAGCATCAGATAACTCATCATGAGAAAATTCACTCTTTTCATAAAAAGAATTATTTTGTACCTCGTTAGATAATGCCATTGAGCATAAATTTGTAGCTTGATGTTTCTCTTCTTCTTCTTCTTCTTCTTCTTCTTCTTCTTCTTCTTCTTCAGAAACTCTTGCTTCGCTTTCATACCATTTGCTCGTGCTAGTATACTTATGAGATGATGATCTTTCTTCTTTTGATCGTTCGTAGTGACTCTCTTTTCTAGCAGTAGTACAATCTTCTTGGATGTGGCCTAGCTTCTTGCAGTTGTCACATACAAGCTCTTCTTCGTATAAAGGATTATGTTGTACCTTAAATCCCAATTCCGTCATGTATATATTTGCATCATTATGAAGACTATCCCTCTCTCTGAAGTTGCTAGCTTTGCTTTCATACCAGCACTCATAAGTAGCTTCAAGAACTTTTCAAATTTTATAAGATATTGTGCAAGTAGTAATGTCAAGCCCCAATTCCGTAGAATCGATAGTCGTCCCCCGGGCGTAATGCTGTGCGAACCTAAATAACACTCGCACAAGGCATAGTCATAAGGTTATCCGAAACACAACAAGAGAATACGTAGAGTAAAATTGAATACACATTATAAAGAAGGAAACTTAAGCTTTATTGATAATGAACATCATTTTACAGACTCGTTACAAGGGCGCCGCGCGAGCTTTTTACAAAATGACTCTATTACAAAATGAACATCGATGAGATAGCCATTTTATACATTTCATCCTTTGATTACAACCAGCATTACAAAACCACCCGGGATGGTGGGCAGTCGCTCCATCTATCTTCAGATTTTCAACAATGGAGTCTTCAAAAGAGATTAGATCCAAGCATCGACTGCACGGACGAAGCTTCAAAATACACGAGCGTTACCTCCCTTTACGCGGTACGCTCCTCCCGATTTATCGTACCTGTATAGAGAGCGATGATCAGTACAATCAACATATACTGGCGAGTGGCTAATTAATTTCCAAGCTCTCATTTGGTTCAAAAATTTAGGTAAAAATCATATGACTTGTTTTTTGTGATCTTTCTAGCCGCCCTAAATATTTTCATACAAAGCATTTTGACGAAACATAAACCAAGCAAGTTACACCAAAATTTTCTTCGGCAGAGCGCGCCGTGCAACATAAAACTTACCATCACCTTCCCTGTTAGTTAATAACAATTGATATCAAGTGTTTGATATGGAGGTCACTGGAATTAACTAGCCATCCAGGACATAGCCTGGTAATACGGGACCCTTGCAACGCAAGTAGCGAGCTCCGATGCAAGTTCCCGTATTACCGATTGCCTATGACCCAGCTCGGCTATAACCTGTTTCTTTCTAGGTCGAGTTGGTCCCGTAGCCCCGGGTTGCCATTCGAAGTAACCATCGCCCTTGTCGACAAGTTGTTCATGACCGTGATAAGTTAAATAGGCATAATTTTAGGGTATCATTGGGGCTTGTTATGTAATCGATCCATTTACTTGGTTGTTTTGTAGGCCTGGAATAATTCTATCTCTTTTTCTCTTCTAGAACATAGGACTTGTATTTTTCAAGCGAATCATTCAAATTCGATATCATTACCCGAGTTCCCATTATGAAATAGAGGGTCAAGACGAAGGAGGTCAGCCACTCACCTTGAGTTTTTTGCTTGAGGCAAGAGACTGGTTGGCCGTGCTAGACGTAGCTTACGCGATTACCTGAAATCGCACAAGCAACCGATTAGAACACTGTATTATGCAAGAAGTTCGATAGGAAATACGATTTCGAAATGTAAGCCATAAAAACCATCGAAAACATTCACGAAAACGTATTCAGAAAACCAAAGCCAAAACCAACGCAACGGCGTGAAAAACAGAGCAACGGAAGGTCTCTCCCGACTCAGCCGCAGAGTCAATCCTCGAGGTGCTACCCACTGAATATGAAACTTGGTTCCGAAGAATCCATTCCATAACGGAGAATGGATCTTAATTCAACCATTCCCGTTCGATGGATTCGATTGATCCCGACCTATCGGTCCTGACCGAATCGATAGCGACAGTATTTCTATCTCGCGCACCCCGTGGACGGAGAACAGGGCACGATGTAGGGACGGGACACTATAAGTAATAAGATTAAATACATTTGTGTCTACAGCACAATAAAAGATATGCATAGCTTTTGCATCAAGGCTAGCTAACTTCTTCTCTTCCTCCGTGTAACTATAATAAGGCTTGTTGATTATAGAGGATGTGAGAATAGAAGTGATAGTAGGCTTTTTGTAGCCATTGACAACAATTGACCATAAGTCAAAATCTAGAGACTTCAGGTAGAAGCTCATCCGTGTCTTCCAATAATTGTAGTTTGTTCCATCAAATAGTAGAAGTCTATTTGAGGATTGCTCTTCAGTTGTGAAGTATATACTTGTCATATGTGATAATATAGTGATCTATGTAACATAAGTTATAAATAAGAATATAATAGCAGTATTACCTCGATTTACCTGTATAATCTGCTCTGATAATGAGGATCTTCTTTAAGGATGTTTAGCCAAATAATAGAGTCCTTGCTAGGATACCAATTGAAGAAGCAATTGGTATGAGCAATAACACCTTTATAAGGAGCACCTATATAATATCTCTAGAAGGAGCACCTGCTCTGATACCAATTGTAGGAACAATTGGGATCAGAATATAATACCTCTAGATGGAGCACTGGCTCTGATACCAATTATTGGAACAATTGGCATCAGAATATAATACCTCTAGATGGAGAACCTGCTCTGATACCAATTGTAGGACCAATTATAGGAACGAGTTATAAAGTACAATACTCTAGAGGGGGGTGAATAGAGTAGGCAGAGGAATTAACTATTTAAAAATGTTAGTAACAAGATCACAAAATATATATATCATAGATATGTAACCGAAAAGTAGAGAGTAGAGAGCAAACGCAAACATAAGGATGTATACTGGTTTTCCTCTTGTGAGGACTAGTCCAGTCGAAAGAACTTTAGCTTCGAGTTGAATCTACTATTGGAAAATACCACAAGTTTTTATCCGAAGTTCTTGCAACTTCTACAACGCGAGCTTTGATCCGAAGTACTCGACCAACTTCAATTGTGAAGTGTCTATCTTCAATCAAGCCTCTGATTACAATCGCTCTAAAACTTCTAGACCGTACCGTACTGGCAAATCGACTAGAGGATTGTAACTGGCTTGGAATTTGAAAATGAAAGCTCATAACTCTTTGGAATAGAATAATAGGCTTATAAAGAAAAGATATGAAAGTGAATTGGTGTGTTGAAATGATCAAAATCCTTCTCTATTTATAGTTTTTTCAAAGGCAGAATTCTGACAGAATTCGGACAGAACTCTATGAGAAAATCTCATTGGGATCCGTAACTGCATGAAGACCAAGTTCAAAAAGCAATGTTCACTAACCGAACTCTGGCCGAACTCTGTCCGAACTCTGGCCGAGTTCTGTTGGAGTTCTGTCAGGGTTTTTGCAAAATGGTTTTGGGCTTTTTGAATAGTCAAACGGTTAGGAAGTAGTTTAGGCTTTTGTAAGTAGGCTTGTTTTCAAAATAAAAGGGTATTTTAAAAACGTTTCTTGGATAGCCTATTTGTCAGTACTACGTAGTTTATATCGTATTCCTAGACTCAATAAATATGAAAAATACATTAATCAAATAGGAAAACCAATAGCCCTTTGATGACGCCTTTCTTCTGATATTTGAGCAAATATGAAGACGCCTTTTTCCTTGACGACAATCGTCCAAAGATAAACAGATCTGGAAATCTGAATACCTTTCGGGGGCTTCGCCCCCGAACCTCCATGGGGGGCGCTGCCCCCTCGACCCCTGTCCGTTGATCGAGCAGCGGAACCCCCGATGCGAGGCCCCGGATAGGTCGTTGGGCGGTTCAGAGAAATCTTCTTGTATAACGTCGTCTTTGGCCCATCAATAATTCTCTATTGCATATGTCATGGATTAATCATGTTTGATCATGCTTACTGCATGTCTGTAAATACATGTTAGAAGAACAAAGCAGTATGATGCATTATGTTACAAACATATTATGTAGAACATTAGAATAATTCTAAGTTTAAGTAGCAACATGATACTGATTACATGAATATTAGTGATGTCATTATGGTAAACTTAATTGATTAGCCATATTCAAAAATATGATATAATCATTGGGCTAACAAGAAGCAGTATCGTTGATAGAAGTGAAAACCTCCAACGTGATCAGCTTTATCAAGCACCACGTCATTTACGGCTTCGGAGTTCATAGGAGGATTGTCCACGACAATGGCCCCCAGTTTGTAAGCCATGCGTTCCATCGGTTTTGCGATAAGAACCAAATTTAGAATAGGGCGTCAACGGCTTACAACCCTACGGCTAATGGACTAGACGAGGCATTCAACAAAACCATCATCAAGGTGCTCAAGAAAGTCGTCTCTTCTAGCAATCGCGACTGGAATAAGAAGTTATATAAATGTCTATGGGCTTACCGTACGACCGTTCGCACACCCATGTGCAGACCATTCTTCCTTGTCTATGGGAGCGAGTCAGTCCTCCCCCTGGAGATCCAAATCATGTCCTTACGGATAGCAATCACTAACCAACTGACTGACGAAGACAACTAGCGTCGACGGCTACAAGAGTTAGAGGCACTAGACGAAAAATACCTGCTAGCGCAGCAAAGAATCAAGCTTTATCAGGCTCATATTTTCGGTTCCTTTAACAAAAAGGTACGAGAAAGAACATTCCAAGTGGGCGACCTCGCCTTGGCAGTCTGAAGACCAATGGTGATGACTCACAAAATGACAGAGAAGTTCGAGCCCAAGTGGGAGGGACCGTTCGTTATAGAGACGGTGTACTCTAATGGTGCCTACTGGCTGGCAAAACCTAATGGCGACTTGCTAATGATGCCCATCAACGGCAAGTTCCTGAAGAAATAGTACGCCTGACGATGGAACTGGCATAGGCTCCCACATCCCCTAAGGGTGCCTATGGGTTCTGGTAAGGGGATTCATCTCTTCTATATTTTTCCTCAAGTAGATGAAGCACTTCACGTCCATATTACCTCTGGATAGCTCCTCTATACCCAAAATTATGGCTACCATGTCCATATGACCTCTAAGTAGTCGCCCTCTCCTTGAATGATCCTATAATTATCATGGCTATCTAGAAAACAGTTCACGATCATACTACCTCTGAATTATTGTTCTACATCCTAGCAAAGATTATGCCTGCCACGTTCATATTACCTCTGGTTAGGCATGTCTTCCATGATGACCCCTTTTTATGGTCATCAAGGGCTAGGAAACCTTTCACCTGATCTCGTTAAAGACAAAAAAGTCTTCATACAGAAGCATGTGGCTACAAAGACCTATTACAGACTCTTCGTAGTTACATACACAGAGACAAGAATCTGAAACTTCAGCACAGCTCTCAGAAGCTGAAAGACATGACTCTGCACTCCCTCGAAAAAGATTCACGAAATCTGCGAAGACGCAAGAGGCTCCAATTCCAATACAACCCGTCAATAGCTCGTAAAAGCTCGAAGACTATCAAAACATCCTGTACTCCAAAAGGACTCTTCGGAAGACGTGAAGACAAAAGTGGGATCATGACCACTTTTTTGCCAAGGAGTCTTCATGGCCATTCCCATGAAATAACAGCTCAGGGCAATCAATTCCAAAGGCTAGGCGTGACGCCAGCCCATTATCAAGCACAGACGCTCGAGCCATGTGGTCATGCTTCTATTCAAAGTATCCCGAGCTTTACTCAAGTTCGAGACACTTTGAAGGGGGTCTTGTAGAAGCATATATAAAAAAATCTCAGCTAACAATATTCCTCCACTATAGCGCAAATAATACAAATGTGCAGACGGAGTGTTAAAAAGACAAACAGAAGATATGAAAGAAAGTTATTTTATTATCACATCTATAAAGGTCTAGTACAGATTCATCAAGGCTACATATAAAGGACCAACCCCATTCTTCTAGAAATGATCGATTACAGATTCAGCAAAGCCTAGAGGAGTCTACAAGGGGTTTAGTCTTTGTCAAAGCGCAGCCCCCCTTCTTCTTGGTACGCATACTGAAAGATTGACCTCCATTGAAGCGTATTCTGACTTTCTTATAGGCGTAACCCTCCAAAAGCATATCAGCTACTCGGCTGAAGCGAGCAACTTCCTGAAGCAGCTATAGGCCCGGGTTTTCAGAAGGCGCAGCAGGTCACAAAGCCCAGAATGGACAGGACAGAACATAACCTGTGGCTCTCCGGGTTGGCCATCCACCGCAAGCTAGGTCGTCCGGACCTCCAAGACCTCCAAGGCGTCGCCCAGGTTCGAACTCCTCATGAGAAGCGTTCCAGCACGTTCGGAGGCTCATCAACAGTTCTTCTACGAAGGCATAGCCCCTTTGAACGAAGGAATTCTCAACCAAAATCTGACTTAGGCAAGGCCAACTGCCACTCGAAGCTAAGTCTGGATCCAGCAGGGTGTTGAAGGACAAGAAGAAGAAGAAGACGTGACCCTTCAGAGGAAACTTCCTCTTTATATAGGGCGGGAGTGGTCCAAAACACAGGCCACATGGCCGACGATCAAAGTTCCCACATTAATGGGATGAACCTAGGACTCAGCACGATGAACCTCATTAAATAAAGTTCATTCGACTAAGTCCTGGACTATCCTAGGACCCCTAGAAATTCTCCAAGTAATGGTAGAAATTAAGAGGGAGTCGTTCATTAAGGAGTGGTCATTCAGTGCTCTTTAAAAGAAGACTTCAAAGCCAATGCCTTAAATCCAGAGGCGCAGCTACACTGCTGCGCCAACCTCAGGCACAGACTGGTGATATTTTTACACCACCTCAACTTTAACGGCACAACACTCTGCTCTGACCCAGAAGCTTAACTACCTTTCGTCAGAGACTTGGGAGATACAATTGCATCCAACACAAGTCCGCGTGTCGCTCCAAAAGCATGGTAACCTCGTCAACCTGAGTGTCATGCCCCAGAACCAGAATACTGGAGAGCGGGGGGATGACTCAGCCAGCTACGTATTACGGGTAGATAAATATCGTATAATATGATCAATGCTGTCTAAAAGACAAGGGGGTGCATACTACATGAAAGTCTCACTATGGTCCCTTTACATCTATTGTCTCAATCATTCAAACAAGAAACAGTAATAAAGAACATGTGAGATAAAGCAGTAAGGCGTCCCAGATGCTAAATCAAAATGTTTTTGATATCTGGCTTTACAAAACATAACCAAATGATGTAGCAAAGTATACACAACTGTCATCAGCTGCAGTCTGACTTAGTTACAATTATGTAAAAGTAATTACTAGACAATCCGACTAACATGTCGGTGCCAAACGGCAAAGTATAAGGTAAGTATTAAAATGAGCGAGGAAGTAAGGGACCTACTCGAGTCCTCCTGCGATCATCCCTCTAGTATTGACCATCTTGGATGTAGAAGTAAGCTGAGTCCTCGGGGACCGGCTCTAAATCTGGCCATGCAAAACCAGAGAGGTTAGACCTCTAATAGCAAGTACCGCAAGGAAGTACGATATGAGGAATTAGAACCAGTAATAAGAAAATATGATAAATAGATCTCTGCTTGCTACTGGGATTTCTCATAACATCACGAAACTTCGAACCAACTTTCCAACCAAACAAGGACAGAAGTTGACCCGTTATGTCCTGATATTCTGATCATCTCGGTAGTTAACAGAGTAGGTACAGTACACAAACAAATCAATTTAAACGGCCATTCAACTACTACGGCTTGCTACTGTGAGTTCCAAGTTACCCTGAAAATATACAATAAGGATTCCTCAATTCTTACTATGAGCAAGCAAGGCTAGTCTACCCAATCAATCAATTGTGCCAATCATGAATTAGACGAGTCCCAGCGGGATGCCCGTCATCAATATACAATAATACAATAAATAATATAAGCAGATACCGCTCCCTGCCCGTGTGGCAGATTTACAGTATCTGTGGGAACCAGCCGGCCTGTCGGGCACTAATAGTCCCAAAGAGGGCCGCCATGTAAGAACTCGAGAATCCATTCTCTCCATGCAATCATTAATTTATTTAACTTAATAGCCTCTATGTTAAATAAAATCCCATGTCGTGGATCATGGTCATTCAAAATGAGTACTTTCGTACAAGCACGACATGTACAACTCTACAACGATACCCGTGCGGTTAGGTTGTAGGACTTACATAGCGTAATGCAACAATCAAAACTATCCACGGGATAATCATGCCTTGACCATAAAGTACACATGTTGCTTCTGTAAAATAAATAAATAAATAAATAAATAAATAAATAAATTGAAGCCTGCATGTGCATGTATGCCAATGTTCGGGATCAGCCAGTCGATTACAATAGTTCATAGTTAATATGAACGTGTCTCATTCATTCAATTCAATAAGACGACTAGCCAGTCTCTTAGTTCCAACTAGGAACGCATGATCAATTACTAATAACAATCAATATTAATTAATGCCAAGATAACAATCAATGTTAATTAATGTCAACTCAGGACAGAATCAGCCAAAAGGCCTTATGGGCTAGAATTTATGCGGTCGAGAAATTATTGGTTTATGCGGCTGATTAAAACATACATATGCGGTTAAGAAATAACAAGTCTATACGGCTGGAGATAGGGGCCCTATGCGGCTCGGGTCTCGAACTCATGCGGCTGGAATTCGAGTCGCAAGCGGCTGAGAATGACAAGTCACATGCGGCTGTGAATAACAAGTCACATGCGGCTCAGAATTAACAAAGCCTTATGCGGCTGAGAAATTCATGTTCTCATGCGGCTAATGAGCTTCCTGCGGCTGGAAATGACATGCGGCCATGCGGCTGAGAAACACAAGTCTATGCGGCTGAAGGAACTTATCCTTATGTGGCTGGAAATGTCATACCATATGCGGCTGGGGTTCACCCGGCCTTATGCGGTTGAGAATGACAAGTCTATGCGGCTGAATGGACTGGATGCCTATGCGGCTAAGAACTATAAAGTCTCATGCGGCTGAAATAGCACGAGCTTATGCGGCAGAAAGATCATGTTCTCATGCGGCCGAGAAATGGCATGCGGCCATGCGGTTGAGAAACACCAAGTCTATGCGGCTGAGAACTAATAAGCGCTTATGCGGCTGGAAAATAAGTTAATGCCACGTGGCCGGGACTTCCTACGGCCAGCACTTCATGCGGCCAGAACTCCATGCGGCTAGCACTGTTCTTCTTCTCTAATTTTCGAGAACAAAACCATGGAAGCCATTGTTTCCAAGCTCTCTAAATCCTTCATTCGAAGTCCAACTCTAGACTTCCATAGGTCAAAATAGGGTAGAACGAAATTTTCTACAACATGGAACTATCAAAACTTGAAAAATAATAAATTTACTAGATCAAAACTCAAGAAATCCGAAAATACAAACAAGTTTAGATCTACACAAAATGAGCCATGAATATTGTAAATACTAAATACTAAAGAGACTTAAGATCAAGTAAAGAAGATGATGGAACAATAATACTGGGGTTCTATCATGAAGCAAGTTGGCACTTGCCTATACGGCTGGGTAGGTGGGGAGAGTTATGGAGGATGAAGAAGAAGAGTAATGGAGAAGAAGTAAATGAAGAGAGAGAAGGGTTTTGGGATTTTAAATGAAGGAGTGGTGGTAGGTGGGGAGTTGTTGAACCACCCAAGGCCGAAAAAATAAACCAACTCAGGCCGAACCCAAAAGCAAAGTAAAAAGCAGAAAGTAAAATACAGAAAATTAATTAACGTGAAATTAAAGGAATCTAAATACAGAACAATACATGATAAATATTAAATAAATATATTTAAGCAGTACACGTATTTAAAATACGTATTCTGGGAACGGGAAGTGACACTGAAGCACAAGCCTACTCATCGCCCTAAAGCACAGTGACTTTGTCGTTCGAAATACAGCCTTTTCGTCGCTCATACGCACAGAGGCTCCGTCGTCTTCGAAGCATAGTCCATTCGTCGCCTGAAAGCACAGAGCCTTCGTTGTTTCCAGAAGAATGGTCTACTTGTTGTCCAGATGTACAGCAGTACTCAGACCTCACTAGAGGCACATAAAGCATGGTTCCACCCAGTCGGTTTGATTAAACCAACTCTCTCAAAGATAGGATTGGGGTTAATCATGATTGATACCTTATCAAATTGATTTAAATCTTAGACGAGGATCAATCAGAATCCAAATCTGAGATAAAGTCTTCAGATTTACTCGGCTGCATTTGAGCAAGCAAATCGGAACATGCCACGTGTCTCCTTCTTCGGTTGTTTTGATAACCACCAGAGATCTCGATTGAGGGGAATCTCAATGTCCGCCACATGTCAGCGCCGCAGAAGCCTGTACCGAGCAATAACGGCAGATTCTTTCATATCTCAAAACCCTAATGCACAACGCATATGTGCTCTTTTTCCCTATAAAAAGAAGAAGTTTCCCTTCAACAAAGGAGGAAGACCACCGAACATCAAATCTCCAGCTCCAGGCTTCCTCTTGATCGGCAACCCTAGAGTTCTATCAAATGCATCAGAAAGTCAGAGCAAGTTCAACCCGTCGTCAGATCGTCAATGGAGTAAAGGAGCCGCTACAGTGCTCGATCTCCATCGTCACACTTTTCTAGAAACTCTTTCCCTTGTACTTAGAATATCCTGTTTAGGACTTCCTTCTCTATACATAGGTCTTTTTACGTTCAATAAAAAAAAGTTCGTTCAATCTTTTGTGATGTCGAACAGAGGCATTTGAATTCGATACTATTGTAACAGGTATATTACTCTATAAAAATATACCTACTCGAGTACTATTCGATTCGGATGCAACGCATAGTTTTATATCTGTTGATTATGCAAAAAAAATTATAATACAATCACTAGATATAAATATTAGCGTTAGCACTCTATCGGGAGTCGATATGCCTGCAAACTTTATTTGTAAGAATGTCCACATTTGTATCGGAGGAAGAAATCTATCCTTGGAAGCCGTCATACTTGACATTGAAGAGTACAACATAATCCTGAGCATGGATTGGTTGGGCGCTTGTCATGCAATAATCTAGTGCACAAAAAAGAGAGTTATGTTTCGTTTTCCTGGCGAGACAGAGTTCTCATATTCGTGCATTACGGTCTCGAAAACGGTCATGGTGGTATCGACAATTTCGATAAGGTGTATACTGCATTCCGACTGTACGGGATACTTGGCACCAGTTCGAGATACGCGAAAGGATAATACAAATACAGTACACACTGATGTTGTGACAGATTTTTCCAACATTTTTTCTGATGAGATGCCCGGGATGCCGTCGGATCGAAAAATAGAATTCAGCATCGATACCTTCTCGGATACACGACCGATATCAAAAGTGCCTTACCGAATTGCTCCAACAGAACTGAAGAAGCTAAAGGTACAATTACAAGAGTTGCTAGACCACAAATTTATTCGCCCTAGCGTCTCTCCGTAGGGAGATCCCGTACTGTTTATGAAAAAGAAGGATGGATCGATGCAGCTATGTATCGACTATCATGAACTCAACAAGGCGACCGTGAGGAACAAGTATCCCTTGTCACGAATCGATGACTTGTTTGACCAACTGCAAGATGTGTCAATATTTTCAAAAATTGATCTTCATTCAGGCTATCATCAGTTGAAGATCAAGTTCGATGACGTATCAAAGTCTGGCTTTCGTACTCGATATGGTCATTATGAATTCTTAGTCATGTCGTTCGGTTTGAGGAATAATCCAGCCGCTTTCATGGATCTAATAAACCGAGTCTTTCGACCCCAAATCGATAAATTTGTAGTCGTGTTCATCGACGATATCCTTATCTACTCGAAGAATCGAGAAGAGCACGCAGAGCACTGGAAGACGGTATTGCAGACTCTGTATAAAAATAAATTATACGCCAAACAGAGTAAATGGGAGTTCTGGATGAGTAGTATGACATTCCTCGGATGGTCCAGAAGGCTTAGCAGGTAGTAGACCCAAAAAAGATTGAAGCGGTAGTAGATTGGAAATGACCTACCTTGGCTAGCGACATTCGGAGTTTCCTGGGCTTAGCAGGCTACTACCGAAGATTCATGTGGAGCTTTTCAAAACTAGCATCGCCTCTGACTTGCCTCACCCAGAAGGAAGTCGTATTTGAATGGAGTGACGACTGTGAATCCAGCTTTCAAAAGTTGAAGCAACGGCTCGTCTCAGCTCCAATCCTTGCACTTCCAGATGGTCCAGAAGGCTTTCAGATATTCAACGACGCATTGGGAACTGTTTTGGGTACATAGTCATGCAGAAAGACAAAGTCATCTCCTACGCTTCACGGCAGTTAAAGCAGCACGAGAAAAACTATCCGACGCATGACCTAGAATTAGCAGCGATCATATTTGTATTGAAACTTTGGTGGCACTATCTTTATGGTGTAGCTTGTAGAATCTACACAGATCAAAAAAGTCTGAAATACTTGTTTACACAACGAGAACTCAACTTACGACAGCGACGTTAGCTTGAACTTATAAAATATTATGAGCTAACGATCGAGTATACGCTGGGCAAGGAAAATATCATAGCCATCGCGCTGAGCATAATATTTATGGGATCACTGGCCCTAAATAATAAGAAACGAAGAGACCTTGAAGCGATGGGTATCAAACTCAAAATTGAGTATCGACACCTACACCTAGCTCAGTTGAAGCTTGGGTCGAGCCTGCTTAGCAAAATAAAGACCGCACAGAAAGACAATTCATTCCTGAAGAAGATGCACGAGCTAATTTCAACAGGAAGGACGACTGACTTTGCAGAAGACAGAGACAGAATAATGCGACTAAAAAGAAGGCCCTGTATTACTGAAACTGTTGAACTCAAAAAAAAATTCTGACGGAGGCGCATTATGCAAAGTACTCGTTACATCCGGGAAGTACCAAGATGTACAAGGACTTGTGCATAAACTTTTGGTGGCACGACATGAAGAATGACGTAGCTACTTTCATGTCGCAGTACATGGCATGTCAATAAGTAAAAGCAGAACACCAAAGGCCAGGCGAGGAGCTACAGATCCTCGCCATTCCTGAGTAGAAGTAGGACAACATCTCGATGGATTTTATTGTGGAATTTTCGAAGACGCCGTGGAGGAATGATGCGATTTGGATCATTGTTGATAGATTGACCAAGGCGGCTCACTTTATTGCAATTAAAGTAGGATAGAGCATCGATCGGTTAGCGCAAATCTATATCGATGAGATTGTTTCACTGCACGGGGTACCAGCCATAATAATTTCGGGCAGAGACGGGCGATTCCTATCACGTTTCTGGATGACCCTGCAAGTGGCGATGGGGACCAAACTAAATTTTAGTACTGTATACCACCCCCAGACAGCCGGTCAGACGGAGAGGGTGAATCAAATCTTAGAGGATATGTTGCGTCTGTGTACGATCGATCTAAAGACTAGTTGGAATACGTATTTGTCGCTTGCAGAGTTTGCATATAACAATAATTATCAGTCGAGCATTCAGATGGCTCTATATGAAGCATTCTACGGGAGAAAGTATCGTTCTCCAATATGTTGGGACAAAATCGGAGAGCAACAAGTGCTCGAATCGGAACCAGTGGAGAAGGCCGTCGAAAAGGTATGCTTCATCCGAGATAGACTTCGTATCGCACAAAGTCGACAAAAGAGCTACGCATATCTTCGTCGACGACCGCTAGAATTTTTGGTCGGGGACCATGTATTTTTTAAAGTAACGCTCATGCAAGGCATGATGCGATTCGGCATTAAAGGCAAATTGAGCCCGAGATTTATAGGCCCTTCCGAGATCATCGAGCTAGTTGCAACGGTTGCTTATCGGATCGCACTACCTCCTACCTAGGCTGATGTGCACGATGTTTTCTGTGTTTCACAACTTCAAAAATATATGCACGATCCAAGTTACGTGGTTAGCTTCAATCAGTTGGAGCTACGTACTGACTTGTCTTACTCGGATGAGCCTATCCAAATTTTGGACCGTAAGAAGAAAGTATTGCAAAATCGATCGATGTCCTTGGTCCGCATGCTTTGACGGAACCATTCAGTTGAAGAGTCGACGTGGAAAATAGAGACGGAGATGAAAGAGAAGTACCCTTCGTTGTTTGCCTAATTTAAGGTCAGACCCTTGTTCTTAAGTTTCACGACAAAACTTTTTCTTAGTGGTATATTATGTAGTGTAGTGTTCCGTCCCGCTCAGTCAATCGGAGGAATCGAAATGCCAACGACGTTCGGACTTAGCCATACAACGGCGACACAAAGGCCCGCTCGGTGAGACGACTCCTCGAATCAGGTAGGATAGTTTCGGTGAACTTGCCTCATCTTAGCCTTCACATAATAAATTGCATGTTTTTAACTTGTACAAGTAGGTTTGATAATAAAAGAGACGAATCCATATAAATAAGGGAATAATCTCGACGGTCGAATTGAGTCAGAATATGGAAGGGTCCAACTGTCGTCTTAGAGTTGGTGCACGGCGTGCTTTGAAAATGACACTCGATCCTTCGTCCCGTGGCTTGGGAGAAGGAAAGTTGGTATTCGTCGCAAAGCTAAGAGTTAGCCTAAGTCATAGGCGTCGCCCACATAAATGCTTCATAAAGCATGCACGCTTGCATGATGTAAGGCTTGGCATAGCCTTTGCTCGTCCCTCGGGTTAAGTTGTAGGCTTGAGTAAGTTAGGCAAAGTTATACCGGTCGACCTAAGGCATTCCAAGTGTTGTCTCGCTCTTTCTGCGATTATCAAGTTAAATAGTCCCACGATCCCAAGGTCCGTCGTATAAAGTATGACTCGGGCGGTAGTGTTGCATAGAACACGGTTGGCTTAAGGCACGATGCACGGACTTAGTGTTTAAGGCATGAGCTACGGTTGATTTTAAGTCGAGTTTAGAAAAAGGGCTATAAAATGGTCGTTCTGAGTTGAGTAAAATGATAGGGTAACATGGACGAATGCTCACGATCGTGGGTCGTCGAGACGGTCTCAAATGATAGAAGTCTTGATATTGGTTTTGAAAAAGATGGTAACATGGGAAGAAGAATGACTGTGTGAGATGTCAGTTCGAGTCGAGCCTTGTATAGTAATTGAACAACTTGTCGACAAGGACGATGTTTCCACGAGCGGTAACCCTGGGTGCCATGGGACCGCGTCGTCCTGGAGGAAAATACGGTATAGCCGTAGCTGGATGAACTGCTCGAGTTATTCGGAAACTTTCAGCGGGGCTAGCTACTTGCATTGAAAGGGTCACCGAATAGCAAGACTATAGTCCATGATAGCTTGTGGTGTTAGTGACCAATTCATATAGATGGGTCGGCACGGGCGGCAATCCGCATGTGTGCCTTTGGATTGAGTCAGTTGAATATGTATACAGTTAGAACACAATGTTTGGGCCTAAGATTTGGCATCAACATAGGCGACGTGCTTCGGCACGAGTGGTGGCGTCAAGTCTTAAGTGTTGGCATGTAAGTTGTACAAGTTGGATTTGAGTCATCTTAAGTTTAATTCGAAAAATGCTGCAAGGCAAAGTCGGTCGAGTGACACTTAGCCCACAAGTCTTAATTTGGGTCAGTTGGTGATCAAAGTAGCAAGGGCTGCGAGGCGGCGATATGGTTAAGTCACACTGGGTTGCGAGGCACGGCACGATGGATTTGTAGCACGGTCACAAGGAAATTTAATACCATCGCGTAGTTGGTGTCTCTAATTTTGGGCCGTAAGGCAAAACACGACTTGATAGGTTAATGTTGTTGGTGCAAGCACGGGATGGTCTAGAGACACAAAATAGGCCAAGGCATCTATCCTAAAACTGATCCTAAGACAAGACTAGAAAGACAATTGATGAGAAGGGACTATGTTGTACAAAGTAAATCAAACGTGTAGGTTTTTTATGGGTGGGCGAGGAGCTCATTCTACCAGTACATTTGAGTACTGACACCTACATAGTTTTTATGTGCAGGCACAGGTAGAAGCTCGTGACATGGAGCTCGCTTGGATGTGTCGAGTCACGAAGTCCCTTGGCGATTCGAAGCGTACGGTCGCATGGAGTCAAGACGTATACGGAACATAATGTATGGACGTCGTCTTCCAAAGCATCCGCTGGATCGACAAATATAAATTGAGAGAAGAGAGAGAGCTGAGTGACTTGTAATGTGAGATGAGTGAGCTTGAGTGACTTGTAATCTTGGCCTTGCGCCCCATTGTAATCCTTGTTTCAATATCAATGAAATGCATCTTTCAATGACTTGTGTTTTTGTTCTAAATTCTGCTGCTATTATTCAATGTCTCTCCTTGGGACTTCTGTGCGACAACCCCGTCGCAGCCACTGAAATTGACCGTCATGGGACCTGCCTTGCGTGTGCACAATTTAGCCTCGTGCATCATCATGCCTTAGCGAGGACAATCGCTCCTACGGGAGTGGGGCGTGACATGTAGTACCCCACTTCTGATAGGCGACGGACTCCATAATATGCTTGTACCGAGTCAGATCGGCCGAAAACTTCGATGGTCATCTGACTCGATCGCTGAGCTTGGTAAACGATAATACCTTGCGACATCAATCAAATCGATTTGGACGAATGTTATGAGAATTGATCCAATCAATGGAACGGCTTCTCTTGGAATAAGTCTAGATGCAGCAGGCTGCGTCTCGGTGAGTGAGCTCTATATAAGAGTTCCTTCGACGGGACCGGACTGATGTATGGTTTTCTTGGAGCTTTCGTCGCTTGGTTTTGTTGAATGTGTTTTCGTATCGTTTTCTGAATGCATTCTACGAATTTCAAAACGAAGGATTAAAGAAAAAATTTTGACTAAGTGTTGATGCCATTACAGGAGCTCGCGTAATTGAAGCTTGAATATTACGAAGCGCTTTGACCCTCAGCACGATCAAATACTTGGTGGGTGGTTCGGTCCCTTCTTTTCTACTCTATCCTGCAAACGAAATTCTTTTGCCTCAAATTTATTCAAATTAATGATGCAAGGTTAAATCCATGCCAATCCACTAAGATCAAGAACTCGGGAAAATGTATCAATTTAGAGTAATTTACTCTGAAAATATAAGTTTTGCACCAAAACGAAAAAGTTTAAGGTTCTAGAAAAGAGATAGACTATTTCACATGCTGCAAAATCATATGAAAAGTCGATTGTGGCTTATGGTGCCTCAGGAAATTTGGTGTCCACGGGACGCTAAATCGAAAGTTCAGCTTTGGGGAAATGATTCATTGCATGAGTTGGAAAAATATGATGATGATGCTCAATACTGTCCACGCTATACAACCTGTTTTATATATTAAACTGTTTACACATTGGCATGGTCATGGACAACTTGTGTATAAGTTTAACTTTCCTCGAAACGGTATCCGGGGCATCAGAACCGTATCGACCTAGGGGAAATATATAAAATCGTGCTTCGGTGCGGGGTATTAAGGGACCTCCAGTTGGTTTTGCAACCCAAGCTGACAGGCACGTCGCAATGCCATATAGAAGTCGCTTATGGTGCATAGCATCAATGACCACACAAATAAGATAGTAGCTTGCTCACCTATTGTCTTATGCAGGTATAAATATTATCTCTGTTTTATGCAGGGACGAGCACGACCGTGGTAAGAATTGCATAAAATTGTTATGTTTCATCGTATGCTTTTACTGTTTCAAAGTGAAGGCTATCATTATGAACTGAATTCATTTAGTTCTAAATAGAAAGAAACTCCAATGCATACGTACCTTAACAATCAGAGTCGATTTAGACAAATGGATTTGTCCCACTCACTAATGCATTTCCAAGTGTACTAATCCCCAATCCCACAGGTGACGAGGACTCTGGGGGTGCACGTTGCTAAGCTAAAGCTGAAGTTTGGAGAGGCGTTTTGAAGCTCTTTCTATTCTGAAGTATTTTGAAGCCAATTCATCGAAGGCTTTCAATGTATAAAAGGAAGAATGTATGGAACGACAAGTGTTAGTTCAGGTAGCTTGTCGAATATATTTCTTATGTTTCAATCAATGTAGTCACAACGGCATCCAATGTAATTATGACTTGCACTTTATTGCAAGCTATGAATGAAAAGCATATTTTTATCTTCCTAAATTGTGCGTTCAATTCTGATGTTATTTGTGAAGTTTTAACTTGGTGTTTCAAATAAAATAATCAAATGTAACATTCTTGCCTTGTACGAGTGCAACTTCAGACTCGTACGGCATCACGCCTTAGCGAGGACGATTGATTCGGCAAAATAGGAATGGGGATAAATGGTTTGTCGAATCGGGGTGTGACACACCGGAGGATATGTCTTCTCTATAGGAGGTGCTGCTATATCGTAGAAGTCAAAAAAGCCGACCATGTTCTCTCACTCCTTTATGGAGTCTGAGTTCTTTGTACTGTTTGCTGCAGTAAATGAAGCAGAATGGCATGGGAGAGCTCATGTTTGATCTTCCAGTGGTTGGTGCGCAGATCTCTGTCATTTCGGTATATTACAACAATGATCCGGCTGCGGTAGTGGCATCAAATAATCTCTTCAATGGCATGAATAGGACTGTATGTCTGCGGCACAAGGTACTTAATGATCGTATCAAAGGAGGCAACATTACAGTGATTGATGTTCGAAGTCAGGAGAATCTGGCGGATCCGTTCACAACGAGGCAGCTGCGACAATTAATAGCCTTAACGAGTTCTCGGGCATCGTAAATGTCCGACGTGCCTGACAAGAAGCATGGGTGGCTCAGCACTACAAAGGAGCTAAGTACTCCATGCTACAGTGGGGTGATACCGCCATGAGGTACCTTGACAGGGGTAAAGCCTCGACTTCGGGCCAAGTCACAGCGGCATAGCATCGCACATAGACATATAGCCTAATGGTGAAGAATGAAGAGCTGTATGCAGCACTATAAAGAGTCTAGCAACGTCATGCTACTATGGTGTGACACCTCCAAGAGGTACCTTAATAGGATAAAGCCTCGGCTTTATGCCATATTATAGCGACGTAGCACCGCATAGAAGTGTAAGGCTTCATGCTAAGTAGTATAGCACTACAAAGAGGCTTGTGACTTCATGCTATAGTGGTATGACACCACAAGTGATAGAACCTCAGCTTTGTGCCATGTCATAGCGGCATAGCACTGCAAGGAAGCGCAATATTTCATGCTAAAACTCTTTACATAAAAAATGCACCTAAGTGTATCGATAGAGATGTGGACACTGTTGTTTAACCCTCATGCAAAAAGATTCAAGTCGAAGCGACATCTCTCCTAATGCATGATGGCAGTCACTGTGAGGAACGCTCGACCATATATTGAGATATATGTGTTGGATTGTTGGTACTTTCTACTTTCCTTTGGGAACTTTTAGTTCCACATTGGAAAAATACCAAAGTGTATACCTCAATATATATAAAACTATGCTTGTGTTGGAGTATACACATACGGTAAGGTGGCCCATGTGGGTTAATTTTTTCTGGAAGTTTAAAATACAAAGAGCAAACCATTATTTTCTCACTGTCTTTGGGTTCTATAGGAGCTAAGACCCGTAGGGGCATAGCGACTCGGATTCGGACTCTGACGAAGGACGCAAAGTGGCGCTTTGATGGTGCACTTTGCACTTAGCACGCCAGTATCGTCGCATGGCGCTCGTGCGCTCCTTTTATGCGTGAGTTACATGCATGGTAGCTTGTTAAGGTGCATGCGTTAGGTGCTATGCGTCTAGGCGGCTATGCGTCTCTGCGTTATGCGTCATGGCGACTATGCGTCTCGACGGCTATGCATCTCGGCGGCTATGTGTCTTGGTGCTATGCGTCTAGAGCTACGCGGTTATGCAACTATGTGCCTATACGACTATGCGTCTATGCGTCTAAAGGCTAGGCGCATAAGCGTGGTTGCTTTCGGTGCTGTCAGCGTGGGGCATGCATGGGCGGTGTTGTCGTCGTGAGATACGTTGTTGTGTTGGCGGCTGTGTCGGCTGCTTGACCCAAATTTGGTAGAATTTGGTTGGCCGGTGCGTATGCGCGCATAAGCATTTTTATGCACGCATAGGTGCGATATTGCTCTATATATAGAGTACCACTCTTCATAATTGAAGAGAGAAAGAGAGAAACCGAGGGTCACAAATTGCGCTCCAGAAAGTCTATGCGTCTCCAGCAGCAACAACTGAAGTCTATGCGCGCTTAGCATTTTTTTCCTTCTCTTTTGAGTTTCGAAGTCAATTCGAGGGTGACGAAGAGCGTTCTAGAGGTTCATATATACTTGAACTTGATGGTTCCTGGGGATAGATCGAATTTAGGCCGAATCTTGCTTTGAGCACCGGTGACTTGTTTATCCCAGCGAGGAGTTTCTCTTTGTATTTTCTTTTGTTGTTTTTGTTCTATCTCATTGTAGAATCTGCGAACGTAAAGAGAAGAACACTTTTTACTTTGTTGTTGTATTTTGCGTTTTTTTAAAATCAGTTTGTAACCTTTCTTAGTGCTTCATTTGAGTTGGCTAGAGTGCAGACTTTGTGTCTCGCGAAAACTCTACGTCTCTCTTGATGTTGGTAAGAGTGCAGACTTTGTCTTGAAAAAACTCTTAGGCTGTGTTTGATTGGGCATTTTTTCCATGGAAAATATTTCCACCACAAATTTTCCACCAATTGTAGTGTTTGATAGCTTATATTTTTCGTGGGATTATTTTCCAAAAAAACTATCATTTTCCATATTTTCATCTAAAATGGTGGAAAATGAAACTTGTCTAACCTATAGAAAAATATCATTTTCCATGGAAAATAACTATTTTCCGTGGAAAATAATGACAATCAAACAACCAAATTAAGTTTTCCATGGAAAATTTTAAAATTCCATGGAATTTTTTTCCAAGGAAAATAATTCCATGGAATTAATTTCTTTTCCACGTATTTTCCACCTTGCAATCAAACACACCCTTAGCCTTCCTTGGATCTCTCCTATCCTTAAATGACTTCCGGACTAACATGTCCAAATAGCCACTGTCATATATTATACTAGCTTTTATAAGTCCTATCGTCTTCTAGCTTTTATAAGTTGAGCTTGTTGTGAGCTCATGAGAAGAGTTCCTAGCTTCTGGATCGATTATTAAGAATAAAGCTCATTTCCATGAATCATGCTGAAGCTCAAGCTGGGCGAGTCAAATAAGAGTCGAGCTACCTAGTTGCATTTGCAGGCCTTGTTGTAGCTGTTGCTACTATTTACAAAAACAAATTTCCTTATCATTTATTTTCAACCGTTATAATTTATTTATTCTATAACTTTTGAATGTTTGAATCATGTCCAGATTCAATGTATCATATTTTTATCATGTGCTACAATTTTTGTAACGTTAAAATTTAATAGGCTATTTTAATATCCTCATTATTCCATCCTTTGGCAATAGCCTATATAATGAGGTTTCCTCCTCCTCTCTTTGACATGAAAAAAGATAATTGCGAAACTCTCCTTCTAAATTCATCGTCTCTCTCCAAATATTGTTCGTCAATTGTTAATCTGGGCAGAGCTAAGTCGGGGTCACTCTCTCCAAGTCGTGTGCGGCAAAGAGATTCCGGTGGAGCGAAAATTTTACCACTAGGAGCGTTCGGATACGGTCTGCACATATACCCGAGCTAACTCTTAGGGCAGTGCAACATGCACGACTTTTCCGGAGGCCGGTAATAATTTTAATTATTTTATTTTATTATAGTTTTAAAAATGAAGTATAAAGAAGAATTTCCAACAATCTAAAGTTAGCTAGAATTTTCTATTCTAATTTGTTAAATTTGCTACTATTAACAAATTATCAATTTATTTCGGTTAATATTTCGTGCGGTTAAAAAGTGGCTACTGTCAAATTTAAAAAACCTCTGATAACATCTATTGTTATCACTTAAATTTGCTTCTATTAACATTCCTTGTTTGCTTTTGTTTGCTACTTTAACAATTGTTATTGTTCAAAACTTGCTACTACTTCACATTTTGTGTTTCTGTTTGCTATAGTACTTCACTTTTTTTTCTCAAGCCTCTGTTTTCAAACTATTGTTAGCAACCTTTTGTTTGCAAACTACTCTTAGCATGCTTCTGTTTGATAGCTTCTGTTAACAAGCTTCGTTTACACAATTGTCTAAATAGTTGTTTTGTCAAAATTATTTGCTTGTTTAAATATTATCCTTTTTCTATATATTTTGGCTCGTTTAAATTTTTACAAGCTTCTGTTAAGAAGCTTTACAAATATATATATATATATATATATATATATATATATATATATATATATATATATATATATATATATATATATAATATATATATATATATATATATATATATATATATTCCTTGTTTAAAGAGTTGCTTTATAAAAATTATTTGCCTATTGTTAACATTTAGACAATTACTTTAAATATTTGCTTATGTTAATATTTATTTACCAATTGTCTATATTAACAAATTAGCAAACTTGTTTGCTTCTGTTAATGTTTTGACAATAGAGAAAAAATTGTCTCTATCCATACATTGTGGGTGCTTCCGGTAACATATTCTGCTACACAACTATCTTTGCTGTTAGTTAACAAGCTTTCATTAACATTTATTTACAAATTGTCTCTATTAACCAATTGACTTTCTTAATAAATATTCATTAATATTTATTAAGAATTTCCTACTGTCAACTTTCTTAATAAATATTCATTAAATATTCTTAACAAGTACTTGCTATCATAGTCAACAATAAATTGTTTCTTGTCTTATTCATACAAGAGATTACTTGCTAGACAATTTGCTCTTAATATAGTTTAGGTTCTATTCAAATTTAGCTCTGTTAAATATACTCAACAAATTATTTGTTACTGGTAACTATTAACTTCATATAGTTCTTCCAATATTCATTAAATAATTGCTAGACATATATTCATATATATTTGTCCTCATTCAATTAGCGTACTGTTCAACAAATTTTGGTTAGTCTTTGTTAATAGAAATTGTTTAATAATTGTCACATTAGTTACATATATATTGTTATTAGTTATATAACAATTGTTGCTTCATAAGACTATTTTTAGAAATTGACACCTTAGACAAACATTATTGTGTTACTACATTTTGTCAAATACTAGTTTTTTTTCCTACTCAATACTTTAATTTAGACTAAAGTAAACAGTTTATTGATTTAGTAAACTACTTTAATTTTAAAGTTCTAAAGTAGAAATTTGTTTGGGTACAAGCCGAACGGGCCCTTCTGTCAACAAGGCAAAAAATCGTCCGGTACTTAAGTGTTCCTAGTGAACCTCCGCTTGCTGGGATCCGGCCCCTACAGCTAACCCAATCTTATCAAAACTTGAAAAACCAAAATTTTAAAGGTAAATTACAAAAATCATTTAAACCGTTAATTTTTAGCTTAAACCATCCTTATTGAGTAAACCCTATAGAAATCCATGGCAAACCTAAGCCTAATCACCAAGGAGACCTCCTTCAAAGGGAATTGCTCTAACAAACCAGATGCTAACATGACTGTGAATGGGTCTTCTAGCTTCTTCAGGTCTGTAAGCTATCAACCTATAGTAAACATTTCTTACCATTCAGATGATTGGTGGTTGGATTCTGGATCAAATGTTTACGTTTCTTTTGATCGCTCTAGTTTTTCAAACTATCAAGAATCGAGTGGAGGAGGTGTGACCCTAAGAGATGGCTCAACAGCACAGATTGTAGGAAGAGGAAGAATAGATCTGAAGATGACATCCCCAAAAATTCTACCTCTCCATGATGTGCTTCATGTGTCGTCTGTCAGAAGAAACCTTGTTAGTGGATCCCTCATTGTATCATCAGGATACAAAATTATAATGGAGGCCAATAAAGTAATTTTTTTCTAAGAATGATCTGTTTATTGGAAAAGGATTTGTGAAAGATAGACTTTTTGTTTTAAGTACTATGAATAAAAGTTCAAATCCTTCTTTTGTTGCAAATATTGAATCATCAAATATTTGGCATGGTAGATTAGGTCATATGAACTTAGGATCTATCAAAAGGATGATGAACTTAGATCTTATCCCTAAGACTTCTATAGACGATGAACACAAATGTGAGATATGTGTTCAAGCCAAATATACTAGATTACCTTTCAAATCTGTCCATAGGGACTCTGAACTCCTAGAACTTATCCATAGTGATGTTTGTGATTCCAATAGGATTTTAACCCGAGGAGGTAGAAAATACTTTGTCACTTTTATTGATGATCATTCAAAGTATTGTTATACATATCTCTTTAAGACCAAAGGTGAAGTTCTAGACAGATTCAAGGTCTATAAATTTGAATCTGAGAACCAATTAGAAAGAAAGATTAAGATCCTTAGATCTGATCGTGGTGGAGAGTATATCTCAAATGAAATGACTAACTTCTATGAAGAACACGGAATTATTCATGAGGTAACTGCTCCTTATTCACCACAATCTAATGGAGTTGTTGAAAGAAAGAATCGCACTCTGTTAGATATGGTTAATGTCATGCTTCTCATCTCAGGTGTCCCTGATAATCTTTGGAGAGAAGCCTTATTGTCAGCCTGTTATATCCTCAATAGGATACCAGTAAGATTAATGATAAGACACCATATGAGTTATGGAAATGTCGAACCCCTAGGATTAATTACCTCAAAGTTTGGGGATGCCTAGCTAAGGTAGAAATTTTTGAACCCAAAAAGAGGAAGATAGGACCTAAAACTGTAGATGCTGTATTCATAGGATATGCCCTAGATAGCAATGCCAATAGATTTCTTGTAACTCATTCTGAAGTAAATAAAATCTCCAATAACACAATTATAGAAGCTAGAGATGTAGTTTACTTTGAGAATATCTTTCCCTTCAAGGATAGAACCCCTTCATCTTCCTCTAATCCTTCTCTTACTCCATCTACTAGTTCTCATGATCAAATACCTAGTTCTCAACCTGAACAAGTCATAGAATCTAGAAGGAGTAAAAGAGAAAGGATTGAAAAGAATTTAGGAGAAGGATTCTTCACATTTTTTATAGAGGGCGATCCCTCAACTTATGAAGAAGCCATATCCTCTCCTGATGCTCCTTTCTGGAAAGAAGCTATTAACAATGAGTACAACTCCATCATGGAGAACAATACTTAATTTTTAGCAGACCTTCCTTCAGGTAGCAAACCCATAGGTTGTAAGTGGATTTTCAAAAAGAAACTTAGAGCCGATGATACCATAGAAAAATATAAGGCTAGATTAGTAGCCAAAGGTTTTACCCAGAAAAAAAAGGATTAGATTACTTTGATACCTATTCTCCTGTTGCTAGAATTTCTTCTATTAGAACCCTCCTAGCCTTAGCTTCTATTTATGACTTGCCGATCCATCAAATGGATGTAAAGATAGCATTTCTAAATAGAGATTTAGAGGAAGAAATTTATATGGAGCAACCTGAAAGTTTTATTGCTAAAGGCCAAGAAAACAAGGTTTGTAGATTAGTAAAATCTCTTTTTGGCCTAAAGCAAGCTCCCAAGCAATGGCACAACAAATTTGACAAAGTCATTATAGAATTTGGTTTTGTACCAAATGAATATGACAAATGTTTGTATTCTAAAAATACAAATGAAAGTTGTGTTATTTTATGCTTGTATGTTGATGATATCCTTATTCTAGGATCTTCACTGGAACTGATAAATAACACTAAGAATTATTTATCTAACCAGTTCGACATGAAAGACCTAGGTGAAGCAAACCTGATCCTATAAGGAATGCAAGTATCCAAATGCAAAGAGGGTTATACTCTATCTTTAGCACATTCAATTGAGAAAATGCTAAGAAAGTTTGAGTATTTTGATAAGAAACCTGCCCTTACCCTTATGACAGTAATATTGTTCTCAAGTAGAACGAAGGATCACCTATAGAACAACATAGATATTCACAAATGATTGGGTCCCTTATGTACATAACAAATAGAACTAGACCTGACATTGCATTTGCTATTGGAAGGCTAAGTAAGTACACTAGTAACCCAAATCAATCACATTGGACTGCATTGGACAGAATATTTAGATATCTTAAAGGAACTCTAGATTATAAACTTCATTATACTAGACACCCTGATATCATAGAAGGTTACTCCGATGCAAATTGGGTAACTGATTCACATGATGTGAAATCCACTACTGGATATGTTTTTACCATTGCAGGAGCTGCAATCTCCTGGGGATCATGTAAACAAACTATCATAGCCAGAAGTACAATGGACTCTGAAATGATAGTTTTGGATACTACCTGAAGCCGAATGGCTCAGAAATCTTATTATGAATATACCTGTTTATGTTCATCCTATTCCTGCAATCTCTATAAACTGTGATAATAAATTTGTTATAGAACTACTAAAGCATGATTCTGTGAATGCTAAGATGAACAGGCACTTGCAGCTGCGCTTCAAGTCAATAAAGAGCCTATTGGACAAATATGTGGTTCTTGACTATATAAAGTCAGAAAAGAACCTTGCAGAACACTTGACGAAGGGTCTGTCTAGGACATTGATCCTAGAATTATCGAGGGAGATGGGGTTAAGTCCATAGTATAGTCACCAGCAGTGGCAACCCAACCGAGTCTGACTGGAGATCCCAAGAAACCGGTTCAATGGGTAGGAACAAGCTGGACTAGGTGACTATTATGGAACACTGATCTGAGATTAAATTCTCTTTAAAATAAAAGCCCAGGAGGCTGTACATGTGTACATTCATACCCCATCCCTATGGTGACAGTGTTCCTTGTGTGATATGGATATGGTGAGTTTTAAAACTCTTAATAAGTCCAAGCATGATATGCAAGGTTGATTCCTATCACCAACCCTTAAGGACTTACCTATATGAAAGGTCGTGAGGGCCGCGACTATAGGACAGGGCGATCATAGACAACTCTCATGAATGTATAAAAGTGCGCATGGCCAATCAAACGCGCCACCCGATAGACCCAAGTACCTCTAGTGTACTATGTGTGCTAATTTCTGAGTCTGGTTTAAGAAGACTGATTCAAGGCGTAGTCCATCAAGTTCTTCTTCAGACAAAGACAATAGTCACTACGTAAGATTCAAGGCTGTAGTCCATCTCATTTATGCATAGTATTCAACTACCCAGAAATCTTTCTCACCTTTAAGTTTTCTCTTTCGTTTCTTTCCTCTATTATTTCGGAACTTGGTTTTTTTTTGGGGGGGGGGGGGGGGGGGGGGGGATTGTTGTAGTTGTTGCTACTATTTCCAAAAACAATTTCTCATCATTTATTTTCAACCGTTACAATTTATTTATTCTATAACTTTTGAATGTTTGAATCATGTCCAGATTCAATGTATCACATTTTTATCATGTGCTATAATTTTTGTAACGTTAAAATTTAATAGGCTATTTTAATATCCTCATTATTCCATCTTTTGGCAATAGCCTATATAATGAGGTTTCCTCCTCCTCTCTTTGACATGAAAAAAGATGATTGCGAAACTCTCCTTCTAAATTCATCGTCTCTCTCCAAATATTGTTCGTCAATTGTTGCTCTGGACAGAGCTAAGTCGGGGTCACTCTCTCCATGTCGTGTGCGGCAATGAGATTCCGGTGGAGCAAAAATTTTACCACTAGGAGCATTCGGATACGGTCTGCACATAGACCCGAGCTAACTCTTAGTACAGTGCTACGTGCACGACTTTTCCCGGAGGCCGGTAACAATTTTAATTATTTTATTTTATTGCAGTTTTAAAAACGGAGTATAAGAGCATCTCCAACCCTATTGTGAGTTTAGAAAAAATGGTTGCCACAAAGGAATGACAAACTTTCATTCCAAAAAAATTTCTCCAATGCAAATGTAGAATAAAACATGAAGTTGACATGGCAAGGAGAATGTGAAATTGGTTGTCTAGATCTAGACAATGCACTTCACAATGACTTTGTCTCCACATCATCAATTATGAATAAAATAATTTATAAAAAAGTTGAAGAAGTGGAGGAGTTGTCTTGGAAGTTGGAAAAAATATTTTTTATTGTCTCCTCAATACTTTTGCATTGGAGAGAACTTTTCTATCTCATTGTCTTTTGAGATATAATTTTGTCACATAAACAAGATATTGTCTTGTGGCTCATGCCACATAGGACCCACCTAAGACTCACAACACTTAACAAGACAATAGGATTGGAGATTGTCTAAAGAAGAATTTCCAACAGGCCTATGTGGCATGTTTGAGTAACCAATACACATATGTGCTACTGTCGTCATTGTCTACGTATCTTCCTGACGTAGTGAAATGGTAGGGAAGACTGACTATATTGCGTCAAACCGTTTTTATTATTTTTATTGCACTGACGGTCTCTGCCTATTTCTCTCTCTACATCTACATTAACTTGCTTGCCCCTCTCCATTCCGACCATCCACTCCTTGATATTTTTTCCCCCTCCACTCCAATGGCAGAACAGCTCCTATCCACAGGACAGCAGCACAATAAATTGCCAACGAGCTACGTCCGGCCGGAGACAGACCGGCCGCGGCTGACCGAAGTGGCCATCGACCACAACCTCCCCGTGATCGACTTGAGCATCGGTGACAAATCCCAAATCGCTAGCCAAATTGCGCATGCTTGCCAGTCTTATGGTTTCTTCCAGGTAACTAATGGGCTTCTAATTTCTACATCAAACACTTTCATTTTTCTTTTCCCTCGACTTTCCGTACCAAAGCAAACACTGCCTAGTTTATATATGAACGTTCTTTCCTCCTCTTCTTCTTCTTCATGGCAGGTTGTGAACCATGGGATATCGCTAAAGCTGATGCTGCAGATGCTGGCAGTCGCGGCCGAATTCTTCAGCCTCCCAGCTGAAGAGAAGATGAGGCTCTACTCGGACGACCCGTCGAAGAAAATGAGGCTCTCGACGAGCTTTAATGTCAAGAAGGAGAAGATACATAACTGGAGGGACTACCTACGGCTCCACTGCTACCCTCTCGAGGAGTTCGTGCCGGATTGGCCCTCGAAACCGTCTTCTTTCAAGTAATTCTGATATTGTAATTGACTCTATATTTCCTTTTTAAGTTTAACTCGAGATAGAGGATTTATTCCTGAACTAAATCAGTGGTGGCGTGTAATTAACTATAGGACAGTGCTATGTGGCCCGTGGTCTTGAACCGCAAATTATGACAGCAAACCACGTGTCAGCACTCTGTTAGCAAGTCAACCGGTGGCGGATCCAAACAAATAGAGGAGATCGATAGGATGCTGATCCGTGGTTCACGTTCACGATTTCCAGTCCAAAACTGCCGGCCAAATATCATTTTTTCTTAAGCTATTGGGTAGAATGTTATTACAACCATTTTGCCATTGGTATTCCTGTTGGATTGTATTTCGCATTCGGTTAAGGGTTTAAGATGGGTTCGTAGTTGATGACAATATAGAAGAGTTGATCATTAGGTTTAGTCCACAAGTAATAGAAAGTGGGAACAATATCAAGACTGATAATTTCTTTTTAAGGCATATGAATCCATTCTAATTCGGATCACGCTGCATTTTGTAAGTGGTATCTAAGTCCAAGGTTAGGAAGGACTAATTTGGATGCTCTAATTGGTTCGAGGGGACAGATTGTATGTATAATTAGATCAAGTTTGCTCATAGGCCTCGTTTGGTTCGCGGAATGGAAGGGAAAGGAAATCAATTCCTTGTCATTTCCTTTCCTTTGGGAAACTTTAATTCCTATTGATTTTTCTTTCCGATATTTGGCAATGCCAAGGAATTTGGAAAGGAAAGTGAATACTTCAATGTGGGAAAATGATTCCTTCCTTGGATGGATGGAATCACTTTTCCCCCTAATTTTTCTTTCATTGGGAATCACTTTTCCTTTCCTCCTCAATTCCTTGGGCACCCAAACATAGGAAAAGTAATCACTTTCCTTTTTCCAACCGGGAGATTCCGCGAACCAAACGAGGCCATAAGGTGAAGCGTCTCCTCCTGCTACGATATTCACAGAGCTTCAAAGATCTGACAAATTAACTTGCAGTTTCTCCTCTTACTTTCTCCTCTATGGTCACTGGTTACCTGCTAGAAGGATCTACTAAATCTATCTAGTTTTTCTAAAGAGTCGAGTTAGGACAAAACTTTGTCAACTCTATAAAATATTGCTTAAACGAGAACTTTCAAGTACATCATAAACTACGAAAGCCTGAAGAGGTTCAGCTGATGTATGTGTTGCCTCATGTTCTTCCTCAGTTATCACCTGTTAAAAAATTAAGTCGTGGTCCTGTTGAAGCAAGTATAGTTAATACTTATTTTTTTTTACTTTAAAAATTATAATTAATATTTAACAAATATTAAAAAAAATTCATTCGTATGGGAAAATGTTACAGGTCCAATAAAATAATTTTTTAATACAAATATTTTTTACATCAAGTCTTGATAATATTTTTCAATACAAAAAAAATTATTTTTTTAATATTTAATATTATATGTTGATCATATTTTTTAAAGTAAAAAGTAAAGTATTAATTACCATGTGTCCGAAAAACCTTTAGAAACTAAACTGTGGCCAATTTTAAGTCTACGTTTAGAGCATCTCCAATTAGACCTGTAAATGGACCGGATACGGAGCGGATCAACATAGATCCGGATCCGTTTAGTAATTGAAAATCTTCGATCCGTACCCGATCCGTTACCTGCCGGATCATTGATAGCTCGATCCAAATCCGTATCCGGCGGATTAACGGATAGCCGCCGGGTTTCTTCGATCCGTTAATAATAATCAATATTTTTAAATTTTAAACAATAATATTAGAATTTTAAAATAATATCTCATAAAACACTAAAGGAAGCACAACCTTCTAAGCTTTCTGATAAACTAAACGGTGGTTTTCATCGATCCTCAGCGTCTCGCATGATAGTAGGGTTTAATGCAGCCTTTTTTTTCGATGCAGAGATTTAATGGATGCAGATGTTTAGGTTATCAACAAAATTATAGTGTATATTTAATATTTTATTAGTATTAATATATTTAAAAATATTATTAATTAATTTTATAACGGGTCGGATCATTAACGGATCAGATCAGCCTTGATCCGTATTCGATCCATTTATTAAACGGGTAAATGGGTACGGGTCGTTAACGGATCAACGGATCAAATTTTTTGATCCAAATCCATTTAAAAACCACGGATCCGGAGCGGGTCCGGATCAAAATCCGGTCCATTTACAGGTCTATCTCCAATTCTATTGTCTTGTTTTGTGTTGTAAATCCTATGTGGCATGAGGCACAAGACAATGTCTTTCCTATGTGGCAAGATGACATTCACACAAGACAATGAGATAAAAATGTGTTCTCCAATGCAAAAGTTTGAGAAAACAATAAAATTACTTTTTTTTCAACTTCCAAGACAACTTTTTCACTTCTTCTTTTTTTTTAATATATATTTTTATTCATAATTGATGACGTGGACATAAAGTCATTGTGAAGTACATTGTCTAAATCTAGACAACCAACTTCACATTCTCCTTGTCATGTTATTGTCATTTCAACTTTACAATTTATTTTACATTTACATTGGAGAAGTACTTTTAAAAAAAATACTTGTAATTCCTACGTGGCAACTATTCTTAGTCAACAACCTCCGTTGTCGTGTTCTCGTACTGTAAAACTGGAGAACCTTCATGAGAATCTTTAAGAGCACATTAATTGGATGCATGTACTTCGTTCTCTGATTACCAAAATTAGTTGTTTTCTGGCACACGACACTGACTTCCCACCAAAGGTTCATCTATGCATTCATTAAATGCTCCAATTGCCAGCGACAGGAGGAGAGCCGACTCCCATAACTGACAAATTTTTTTTTATGTCGTTGGGAACAAAAAGTCTCGACGGCTGCCATGAAAGACCTTCACGGAGCATGTGCAACCACATGCTTCACTAATTTTCAGCTGAACTCGTTTCAGGGAAGTGGTGAGCAACTACTGTACGGAAGTCCGCGAGCTCGGCTTCAGACTCCTTGGGCTGATATCGCTGGGCCTGGGCCTCGAGCACGACTACATCGAGAAGGTCCTCGGCCAGCAGGAGCAGCACATGGCCATCAACTACTACCCGCCGTGCCCCGAGCCCGAGCTGACGTACGGATTGCCGGCTCACACGGACCCGAACGCCCTCACAATCCTCCTCCAGGACCAGGACGTGGCCGGCCTGCAGGTGCTTCGAGAAGGCCGGTGGATCGCAGTAGCGCCCTGCCCCCGTCCCGACGCGCTGGTCATCAACATTGGAGACCAGTTGCAGGTAACAAATATTAAAAAAAAAAAGGTGCTCTTAGTGACATTCATAAAATGTCATCCTACACTTTTCTTACAATAATGCTACGTTTACAATCAAATGTTTACAACCCTCTTACAACCTTCACTCATTTGCTACCCTCATGTAAGAAAATGGGTGAGTGGTTGTAACTTGTAAGAGCTTTGTAAACATTTGGTTGTAACTGTAGCATTACTCCCTTTTTTTAAGGGCGTGTTTGGCAAGAGAAAAAAATGGGAGGAAAAAAATGGATGAGAAAGAAGGAAACATTTTTTCTTATTTGGTATTAAGAGAAAAATAGATGGAAGGAAAAGTGGAGGGATTAATTTTTCCTCGTAACCTAAGAAAATCAATCACCCCAATTATACCCTATAGAAATTATATTATTTTAAAGTAGTTTAATAAAGTCAAATGGTAAATAAATATTATTAGATGATGATATAATTCATAAAGTCTATGTTTTTTTTATTTTGCTTTCTTCTACTTTTCTTTCCATACCAAACAAAGAAAAATATATCACTTCCATTTTCATTCCGTCCTACCGAACACAAATGAAGAAAATAGTCTTTTCTTTCCATATGGATAAAAAATAAATCTTTTTAATTTTCCTTCCTTCCACTTTTTCATCATTCCTACCAAACACAGCCTAAAAATTTTGTATCATTCAAATTCCAAATCTACAGTTGCATTAAATCTAACATTAATTTGTGTATACATGAACAAAGGAGTACAGGAGCTAGGAGCAGTTATGTTGTCCCATTTAATCATGTCCACTATTGTCCTCCTTCCTATTACATGTGAGCTATGGAAGTAGATATATAGATGGTGGCCCACATATAATAGAAAACGGGACATAATTTGACAGAATCAAATGGAACATCAGATCTGCTCCCACATGAGCTATGTTCAAGTTTAATAATTAGTTAGTAAGTACTTGCACACATTTAAACAGGGGATTATCGAAATCACCCACTCATAAAGTCTTATTTTATTCGGATCAGATAAATACATGTCAGATAAATACATGATCTCCACTATTAAACATTACTGAATATTTTTGAAATAATAGCTGTTGTGTATATAACTTTTTTTTGTAACCTTAAAGATATAATTTGTACGGTCAAATAATTTTTTTTTCCATTAGATGTTCGACGGTACGTACGAAATTTTGTCAAAATAAGATTCTTGATTACGACGACGCTAACGATTCTTGGGTATTGTAGGCACTGAGCAACAGTAGGTACAAGAGTGTGTGGCACCGAGCTGTTGTCAATTCGAGCAGGGAAAGGTTGTCGGTCGCTTCTTTCCTCTGCCCGTGTAACAGTGCAGTGATCAGCCCGGCGAAGAAGCTCACCGATGACGGGTCGCCGGCCATATACAGGAGCTACACGTACAGCGAGTACTACAATAAGTTCTGGAGTAGGAATTTGGACGAGGAGCACTGCTTGGAACTTTTCAAGAGCTAGTTGCTTATGGGAAAGGGTGTGGCTATCCGCACCCCAGCAATTGCTAAGCACATCACATCCTAAAAAAAAAAAAAAATTGAACTTCCTATTCTACCCCACTCTCTCTCCCCGCTCCCCCGACCCCCTCCCCCGCTGCTCCCCGACCTCCTCCCCTCCCCCGACCTCCCCCGTTGCTCCCCTCCCCCTTCCTCCGCCCTCCCGCTCCCCGAACCCCCTGCTCCCCCGCCCTCCTCCTCCAACCCTCTGCTCCCCTCCTCCTCGTTCGGAGGTCTGGGTCGGAGGGCCGGAGGAGGAGGGGAGGGGGTCGAGGGAGCGAGGAGGAGGGAGCCGGAGGGGGGGGAGCAGGGGGAGCTGGAGGGCGGGGGAGGAAGGGGGAGCGGGAGAGCGGGGGAGGTCGGTGGAGGGGAGGAGCGGGGGGGGGGGGGTCGGAGGAGGAGGGTCGGGGGAGCGGTGAGGAGAGGGGAGGAGGAGGGGAGGGAGAGGGAGGGGGAGGGGGATAGAATAGGAAGTTTATAATTTTTTTTTTTTTTTTTTTAGATTTTGGTGTGCTTAGTAATTGCTGGGGTGCGAATAGTCACACCCTGTGAAAAATTATTAGAATATGAAATTGATGCATTTACAACAATTTTTCTATACGGATAGAACGCGAGAATTAATGATTTTATGTACCATGTACCTGCCATGATTATTGTGGAAACCTATGCCGATGATAACACAATAAAGTTTATGGATGCAAAATTGTATTTCCACGCAAGTTTAGAATACTCTCTCAGGTCTTCCTTTCTTTCTTAGAAAAAGGAGGAGATCTCAGGCAAAATGTGAAAAACATAGGCCACGATTGGTTGATGGATCATGCCCTAGGAAAAGGAAAGACATTTATTTTTTAGATTTGGATGCATGAAAAAAAAGAGAGAAGAAAGAAAAATGATTTCTAAATTTAAAAAAAAAAAGAAAAAAAAGATTTTTTCGTATCCACCCAAGAATTTATTTGGAAAAACTAAAGAGAGAATTTTCATGCATATAGAAAGGAAATATTATTTTCTTCCTTTGTGTTTGATAGGATGGAAAAAAAATAGAAGTGATACTTTCTTTTATTTGGTATAGAAAAGAAAGTGAAAGGAAATAAAAATATAGACTATATCAATTATATACTCAACTAACAATATTTATTACCATTTGACTTTATTGAACTATTTTAAAATAATATAATTCTTATATGGTATAATTGTTAAGATGAGCATCCACTTTTTATTTAATTTTTTCTTCCACGTTTGGACGGATTGATTTTCTTAGGTTAGGAGAGAAAACTAATCCCTCCACTTTTCCTTTTATCCACTTTTTCTTCTGTACCAAACAAGAGTATCCTTCCTTTCCCTTTGCCCTCCTCAATTTTCCTTCCTTCCACTTTTTTCTCGTACCAAACACACCCTAATAGCATCAATAGTAAGGCCCATCCCATTTTCTAGATTCTAGATTTAGAATATAGGAGCTCATTTTGTAGAATAGTAAGTATCCTTAGTCCTAATTTTTACAATTTCAGTCACATCCCATCCATGGGTGCTAAGGATTAGGCCTCCTAATTTCTATGTTCTAGAGTGTGGGAACCTATTTTGTAGAATAGTAAGTCCCAATTTGAAGCTCAATTTTCTAGATTCTAAACTTTACATTATTTTTTTTCACATCAATTTTTGACCATTCAATCTTTGGGACCGGAGCTTGTTTTATCATTTACTACTATTCTCGTACAAATCCAACTCATTCTACATTTAGGTTGTGTTTGATTGGGCTTTTTTTTCCATGGAAAATATTTCCATCACAAATTTTCCACCAATTGTAGTGTTTGATAGATTATATTTTCTATGGAATTATTTTCCAAAAAACTACCATTTTTCATATTTTCTTCTAAAATGGTAGAAAATGAAACTTGTCCAACCCATAGAAAAATATCATTTTCCATGAAAAATAACTATTTCCATGGAAAATAATGACCATCAAACACCAAACTAAATTTTCCATGGAAATTTTTTAAAATTTCTTGAAATTTTTTTCCTAGAAAATTAATTCCATGAAATTAATTTCTTTTTCATATATTTTCCCCCTTACAATCAAACACACCCTTATATTTTTTTTTTTTGAATTTTTGAACCTCAAATTGCATTTGAGAGTCCCAACTACTAATGATGCTCTAAGATTCACTTTTACCTCATAATTTTTTTGACATTTCTGGACAACGAAAAAGAAAACGGATAGAAATAGCAATTTTCCAATGGAAAGAAAATAACAAAAAATTGATCTCCTTTCCTTTTCATTTCGTGAACCAAAGGAGGCCATAAGGTAAAATATTCCGAAATGCATCCACCGGTCCAGTTCGGTTCTTAGAACACTGGTTAAAATAGTAGTCTAACTTTCTGAAGAGCATTATTAGGAACAACAATATCGTCCAAAATTTTCTGATTTTTCTCATCCCAAATACACCAAACTAAAACCGCAATGGCTCGATTATTTCGCATTTTCGTTTCTGTTGAAGAATGACATGAGTCTCTTAGTCATATAGGCTATGAACATGACGAATATTCCCATCTACTACTTTACATGAATCCAAAGATGAGAGGTGATTATGCATGTAATAAAGATGTGTTGGCTCGATTATTTCGCATCTTCATTTCAGTTGAAGAATGACATGAGTCTCTTAGCCATATAGGTTATGAACATGACGAATATTCCCATCTAGTACTTTACATGAATCCAAAGGTGAGAGGTGAATGCATGTAATAAAGATGTGTGCTGTGCAACTGATGTGCGCACAGCCCATAATGAGCACATATTGCAAAAGTAGAAAGCATGTGACAAATTGTCATTAAGGGTTGTTTGGAGAGTTGAAATTAAGTGGAAGTGTAGGGGTGTAGGAGCTATTTGGCTCGATAGTAAAGTTGGGACATGAGCAGTGGCGGATATAGGATAAAATTTTAATAGAGGCATACAATCACAAGGAGGTTCGAAAATAACGCTTCCGAAAATTAAATTTATAGAAATAAAATAAATAATTAAAAAGTGAACGTACAAATTACTCCAAACAATTTCAAACAAAGAGCTAATTTTTAGTACGAAATGTGAAAATTATTCTCTACGAGTTTTCATACAATAAAGCATTACATCTTACTGATCTCACAGTTGTTCTCTACGAGTTTTTATACTTTGAAAATGTTTAACTACAACATCATTTGTCATACTACTAAGCAACATTTTTTCTATGAAACATAAAAGGCAATCATTTAAAACTGATCACAAATTCGATTTCGTAAATTCGTCTGACAATATTAATTGCAGAGAAGCATCTTTCCACACTTGTTGTTGCTGTAGGCAAAATCAATGCTAACTTCAAAAGCCGATACACCAAAGGATACCAAAGGTATTTCTATGTTTGCTCTAGCAATCTAGATGGATCATCAAACCCCTTCAATTGACTAAATTTGTCATATGTTCGCACATCAATAATATGTGTCTCTAATTGATGCTCAAGAGTCATTCTTTCAATGAGAGAAATCATTAGAAAAAAAAATGAGCCAAACTTGTCAACTTTGATGCATTAAAACCACCAAAATTATCTCGTGGATTCAAGCTAGCAACACAAAGAAACAATTCAGAATTGACCTCATTGAATCGATCATTAATCTCCAAAAGTTGCTTATCCATAATCGCATATATAAAAGCATTTCACATGATAATGAAATTCATTAGTAGTGTTGCTTGTACGTCGAGGATGGTAAGGATCAACATATTCATCATTCATATCCAATAAGTCAATCTTGTTTTCATTGCCAAATGTGGGGATTTGACTTATGAGAGATTCCCATCCACTATCTCTTACCGCTTGCAATCGCCTCTTAGCCACTTTTACAAGTGCTATAGCATTCAAAGTGTCTTCATCTTTTCTTTGCAAAGCCAATGATAACTCATTTGTAATAGCATCAATTGCAAATTGAAGACAAAATTAAATGATTGCAAATACCTGCAATGCCAATGACAATTTGAGTCGTCCCCAATAAACTTAGCATCATTTACAAATCAAAGACAAAATGATTGTAAATATCTCAATAGACCACGTGCTTGAGTTTTTTTTGGATGAATATGTAGCATCACATGAAACAACTTCAACAACAGAAGAGAACAAAGCAACCAAGTTTAACAGTGATCTATAATGAGACCCCCAACGTGCATCCCCAGCCCTCTTAAGACTTAACTCTTGATTCAATCACTTTTCCATCTCAATCAAACCACCCTTGATTCCTTCTGCTACTTTTTCTACTTGCTTTTGAAGAATCCTGTCTTTACGCTTACAAGAGCTCGGCTTCAGACTCCTCGGGTTGATATCGCTGGGCCTGGGGCTCGAACACGACTACATCGAGAAGGTCCTCGGCCAGCAGGAGCAGCACATGGCCATCAACTACTACCCGCCGTGCCCCGAGCCCGAGCTGACGTACGGATTGTCGGCTCACACGGACCCGAACGCCCTCACTGTAACTGCCTGTTTTCAAAAACGAGGATAAATTTGTTAATTTTCATATTCCTATATTTTTGTAAATATTTATTTATTATTATTGTATTTTAGGGAATTGTTTAGTCGGGTTGTTTCGTCTAGTTTTGACTTATGTTAGGGGTTCGGGTAGTTTAGACTCTAGTCGAGACCCAAAGATTAGATAGGCATGGCCCACAAACTCATCTCATTAGGCTAGTGGATTTAGACTAAACCCATATGACAAGTTTAGTCATTTAAAGATTAGAAACTTGACCCTTTTGACCCCAAACCTTTGCATGACTTAGATTAACCAAAGGGGACCTATTAGGGGCATATTAGATATTTCCCATTTGTCATGATCCACACCCGCATTTCGGATACGAAGTGTGTCCAAGCCAGCCTACGCCGCAGTGTCGGCGGTAGAACGCTGTCTAATAATCACAAGTCACTGAATCTAGTATCACATGAAAATCTATATCTCATCCACAGAATAATCAAGACACAACCAAGATCAATGAATATCCATGAAACTGAATAATAAATAATATAAATTGAATGTTTCCAAGAATCTAGGTCACGTCCGGTGGACACAAATCCACTACCAATAGACGAAAATAAACAAAGACATGAAATAACTAACTGAGTCTAAGCTGCAAATCAAATAATGACCTCAACTGCAAATGCACCGTGGTTTGACGCTGGCTCACAACTGCTCGTCTGCTCCTGGCTCAAACTCGGCTAAACCTGAAGAGATCATCAGGTCCTCAGAGGACTAGCAAGATACATAAAATGAGCCTTTGTAATAGTTTATCATGCATGGAGAAAATCCAGAATAAAATAGAACTAATGAAATAAAGGAACACGAATCAGTGAACTGACTACGCATAAATGAACTACTAGACGAAAACGAGAGAACTCATGTCAAGATGTCAACGGATAACCAAATCGAATACTCAAACCCTCGCCCCTAGTATGGACTCGCAGGTTTGATCAACTACTAACCCTCACCCCTAATGTGGACTCACAGGTTAGCTTCAAGAATCACCCTCGCCCCTAGTGCGGACTCGCAGGTGTGGGCCAATAACTACTAACCCACGTCCCTAATGTGGACTCGCAGGTTAGCTTCAAATTTTAAGACAAAAAGGTATAGCAGTTTGGTTCATGACTTCTCGTCCTATGACACTACCTATTCAAGACACAAAAGTGAACACGTCCAATAAAACACAAGGCTAACTGTGAACAAAGGCTATACATCAATGAAGTAAAATACTAGCATGATATGACAAGCACATATCGACAATAAATGAAAGAAACTGGATAATGAAAGACAGTACATGTAAATAAAGCTGTAAAGAAAGGCAAGGTATACTTGCCTGTGGTCTTGAGCTGTAGATATGGTTTTCTTGCTGAGTCAAAGTCCCAAGAAAACTATAGTATGAATTTTCATATCAATACATTAATAAAGCTATAATGAATCTACTTACTTTCTAGGTCTTTTTCCACATGATGCTTAACTAAATAACTATATCCATTTAACTACCATATTAGTTTCTAGGTTCATCTTCTTATATCCATTGACTACTACCTCACATGGATTCTAACTTTACTAACACTTACCCTTATCCCTATAATCCTTGTTTATTAACCTACACTATCCATTGTCACACATAGCAGGGATTCCTAACAACTCTTAGAGTTGTATATCTACGTATGCACTTAATTAGGTACCCACATGACTTGTTTGTCCTACCCATGTCCTGCAGTTTGGTTGTAACCTATTTTTTTCCCAACTGTAGTTGCCCCCTTGTTAGGCACACCTGGTCAGTCATGGTAAAGCCCCAACTAATGTTACCTCAATTGCCTAAGCCCTTTTCTGATATTCATCAATTATTTCTAACACAGATGTTGCTTGGGGGACCTACTGTTATTGGCTGATGCTACCCAAGTCATCTAAGTGCTCTAATAGGTAATGACAGTAGCGTATCCGTCTTAATGTTTTGTTTGCCAAAACAGAGGTTAAACTCTATAATACCTTAGCCTCAATAGTCTAAATACTTATGGTTTTCCTAGCCTATACTCTACTCGACTACTATTGTTTGGCCTATTGACTGTGACATCCGGGGCAACCAATTGCATCAACGTACAACTGATGCCCCATAACCTGCTCTGTGTATAGCCAGTAATACATGACAAAATTCACACATTCAAATCCCTGCACCCTACGCTTTTCACCTGTTTGACAATGGTCACATTTCAGTTCTTGTGCATCAAATAAGCCCCTCCATATGCCCCTAAATTGGTTTACAAAATTAACTCCTTCTGGTGTTGAATCTCGAGAAGAGCATTCAACTGATTGAGGGTCTCCTGTCCTCTAGAGTGATTGCATTCAGTGGGGTTTCTTTGGAGATATGATACTAAGGCAACAAGGATACAGAGAATACAAAGGGAAGTCTTATATGTTACCTTCTAAATGGTAAAAGGGAAAGTCCATAGGTCAGTTTGGTTCCCTTATACATTGGTGTTGGTTTTGCTTCCATGTCTCATTCTTGGCATGCCACTCATTCCTATTCATCTTTATGTATATACCTATATAGAAGCCTTGCTAGTCCTCTTTATGGTACTGTTATGGTTGCTACAGTGCTAAATTTATTAAGCTATAGTCTTCGACTCTGATACCCGAGTATCAAGTCTGATACTTGATATCCAATGTGTCATCTGTTACTAAATATCAATTAGTCTCTTAGATACTCGATACCAGTTAACCATTTGATACTCTAAGGTGTCGGATACCCTGTCCGAGGGTCTGGTACCAGGGTCCAAAACTTGTTTCAAATATAAAATCAGATATCGACTGATCTTAAGATCGGATAGGTTTTCGATAGGCATCTACCTGATATCTAAGATTTAACATGGACGGGTAATTGGTTATCAGACACTTAAGTATCATCACAGCATTCATCTGATGCCCGGTATATCGTAGAGGAAATTTTTGAGTATCAGTCGGATACCAAAAGATTTTCAAGTATCAGTTGGCACCCAAAATTGGATACGATAGCAGTATCAACATGATTGCTCAAACTCGAATCTGGAGCAAAACACCAACTGATTCCAAGGTCGAATTGTGGTCTCAACTTATTATCGACCCAACATTTCACTGATTCTTGGATTAATCTAGTTCCCCTAGACATTAACACAACTGCTTATATTTTCATTGAACAATTTAAATCTACACCAAGGTTCAAGAATTTGAAGGTTTGATTACACAACTGAAAACTTACTTATTCTCTGGGCATCCGAAAGCTCCTATTCAACAGCAGTGCTTGATGATGGATTCTTCGAACTCGAACTTGGGGAGGGACGCAATGGTTCTTAGGGTTTTCTTTCTGTGGGGAAAGGTCGGCTGCTTCCTCTTATACATATACAGGAATCATGTAAAGTAGATAGCAAGAATCTGAATTCAAATCAGATTTGGTTTTGATCTTCCCTGTTTGATTTAAATTTGAGGTCAAGTGTCACGTCCCGCCCTCGTAGGAGTGATCGTCCTCGCTAAGGCGTGATGCCGCATGGGCCTAGGTTGCGCCCGTGCAAGGCTAAGTCCAGAACGGCCGATTTGAGCTAGGCCACAGAGTCGCACACAGTGTCCCCATTTGCAGCGGAAAGTAAATGAACACAAATTGAAGCGAATTCAAACTCTTTATTGATTTTCAAGAAGTTTACAAGCGGCGCTAGGCCGAGTTTACAAGTCTTTCAGGCCCTCTCTCTCTAAAACATAAAAGGCGTGCCAAGTGGCTTACAAGATGGAATGATTCATGGCGATGTTCCGATACATTATGTCCTGTATATGGTGCTTCAGCTCCTTGCAACGCTCCAAGGCTCCAGAGTTAGCTCCGTGCCTTAGCACGTTCTAGGAAAGCTCCGTATCCGACGACATCTCCTGCGTCCTGCAAGCAAACTGTGGGGTTATCAGTACATTGTTATGCACTGGTGGGGAGGCTAGCTCGCCTACAATGCTATCATTACCAAACACGTTCTAGTTACTTTTGTGCACCGTCTATCATTCATTATCTTTCTAATCTTGCCTTAGGATCAGTTTCATGGCATATTTCATGACCTATCTCGTATTACCGAATTCAATGTGTTTGCATGGAAATACATGCACGACTTACCATACTTACCGTCCGGCCTTCCCTGTCCAAAGTAAACCAAGTTAGACAACATTTCATATGTAATAACTTACGTGATTCTCGTAAACATCCAATGTCAAGGGCGTGTCCCTGCCTCAGGTCCTAGCGCGTCGTAGACGCATTTTCTAACTCATTTACACGAAGTACTCTCGATCATTTGGTGTGTATACATTCAAGGCTATTCAGAAGGCGCTTCATTCAGTTAACTTAGACTACTTTGTTTCAATGCAAGGACTTGCACGTGGATTGCCACCAGTAAAGCCCACTTAATCTATATGCACCGGTCGCTGGCATATCAGCCATTTGGACATTTACTTATGGTATTCTCATCTATCAAGCATGATGGCTGGTACACCTTGATAGACTATTGAAGTACCGACCCTACGTTTGGTTATGTGCCCAAGCCCGCACACCTGTCCACCTGTAGGCCATGATTCTGCCTAGGCCGGCTACGACATCGTCGTTCGTTGCCTTGGAATCCTTTCACTCATGCACGAGTCCGTCCACGACCATTTTATATTGTCTTATCATCGGCTGTCTTTGAGCCATAGGCTGTCTCTGAGCCATAATGCGTTATCGACCAGGTTGGCGGCGGCGTCCGTGCAGCGCGGGTAGCGAGCTCCGATGCACGTCCCCGCCATATCTGTCGCTAACCATTCCTTTCTTCTTATGTTATTCATTCTTTCTTTCACTTGTTCGTTCGTTCATTGATTCATTCACATATTCATTCATTCTCATATTCATTCATTCATTCGTTGATTCATTCATTCACTTGTTCATTCATTCATTCATTCATACATTATGCAACTCCCCGTGTGGGAGTTGTCTTGGCGACCCATCGGTTCCGAAGTCTTCCAATATTGCTATACTCTATTCGGAACTACTATGTCGATAGTCTTCCCATTTTATTGTTGTAAGCCATTCATTGTTTCATTGTTGAACGCATAGGAAACTTGAATGTAAGCTTGTGCCTTAGCACGAGCGTGGAGCGCGGTATGAGAGTTCCTATATTTTTCAAGTTCTTTTCCATGTTCTAAACAAGCATACAAGATGGGATTACTTCTTTAGCTAGGTACGTTGAGTCATTTATTAGCATGTGTAGTGTTATCGCCTAGCGATTCTAGCAATAGTGTCCGTATTGTTGTGTGTCTAAGCTAAACAAAGACGGGTACATCGGAGCCACCCACCTTAGTGATGTTCGTATCGACCGAGCGATACTCCGAACGCGTCTTTGAAAGTCTAAGTCTGGATTCATCTTCGATGGGCCAATGTAAGTCTTTCATCGATTCTTCATCAGGTCGATGCTAACTCTCCGGGTCGACGGCTCGTTTGAGTCGTTGTACTTGCCGTTTGAATCGGCGTTCCGCTAGGGCAGAGCGGGTCATTATATAATACACCACTCAAAACAAGTCTCGTCCTCGAGACTTCCTGAGTGCAGGTCATCCTTCCGTTCCTTAACTCATGTCGTGTGCGTATCTTAGACAATTTCTATCGAATGGCTTTATTGTTCGATGGTATCGAACTATGCTCGGTTATCTTTCCAAGTTTTATGTTGCATGCGTTTGGTGAATTTTATTGAATGACTGTTCACTCATTTAGACTTGATGATACTTATTCAATTAACGTGTTTCTTCAACTTGGTTGCTATTTTGTCGTGCCATGGGACTGTAATGGTCGCACGAGGTGCGTTGTAATTCATCAAACACGAGAGTCGTAGGCTGACGCAAACTCACTCATTCGTTTACGCGCATCGCAACACCCACTTGCAGCTGCATTCGAGTTCATCATATCGCTGAGTTTGATCGTGCACATATTCAAGGCGTCTCCCGAATACGTACATTTCAACCAAGCTTAGCGATTAGCAAAGTCGGACAAGCTACTCGTGATAGTTTTGATTTGTCGATCGTTTTGCTAACTTCGATTTAAAACCGAACTTGTGTGCATCTCACTATCGTTTATCTCGGTCATCGAGATGACCCGATTCGCTTCTCAAGCGTTCTTGTCCACAAAATTAGTATGATTTCTTCTTAGCGGGGTCGACCAAGTCTAAGTTTTTCGTCCGATTCAAGACCAAGTATTGCAATATCATCGAGTACGTCTTCCTATTAATGATTCAATTCGTTATTCCAATTTTACTTGTGCATCATCCATTCCTATCATTTACTTCATTTGGGGCCAATTTCGTTGTCGTTCACGCACACTTCCAGTTTCCCGTCCTACTCTAAGTATTGTTGCCCCAAGTCTATCGTCCGTCCAGACGATACCGTAAACCACACAGGTTCAATCACTCGGCATAGGGTCGTCCGCCTATCCGCTGGGTCATCTCACCGTGTCATAGTTACAAGTCAAATTTTTGGTTCATTATGCAAAGTTATTGCACGACGCTCGCCCCAATCCTATGGTCAAAATATTTTGTTCATTCATACGAGAGTTTCTACCCAAGTTCATTTCACTCAAATTCTAATCATCGAGCAGTGTTCGTCCTATTCCCATCAACACATTCTCCGCTCCAAGTTTGAGCTTGTTAGGAATGTCATCCTACGATAGGTTATCCTCAACCAAATCTTCGACATGTTAATATCGCGTGCCTATACTATCAATTATCGTAGTCTATATCTTCAAGTATGTTTGATACAATTCACCTATCCATCCTATCCAATTCACGTAGTCGATCACAAGGTCGTCTAGCCTTACAATATGTTGCGCCTTGATCTCACGTAAGTCTGATTATCCACGGTGGATATGAATCACCATGTCAACATTCTCGCAGAATAATCGTCCTCATCGGACGTAACTCTTGCGTTGCGTCTAGACTTACTCATTTTTGATACGCGGATTAGGCCTACTCAATCCTCAACTTTACTTCGTCGTCCATTATAAGTCCGATCAATCCTCCAATTCGCCTTCGCTTCAAACCACAAGTCGAAGCAATCAAAATTGCTATGTCAAGGTATTTCGAGTTCGATCATTCCCGCTGGACATGAATCACCAGGCCAACGCTCAAGCGGAATGATTGTCCCAAATCCGACGTGACGCATATACGAGGCTGGAGTTGCGCTCGCGCAAGACAAGATCGTTGTCGTTGTGGTTATCACCGAACAATCAAGTCACTTCCCTTGTTCATTCCAAACATTCATTTCTATTAAAATTCTCCAACATAATATCCTTCAAAACAGTAACTTCTAACATGATCATCATTCATCGAATTGGAGTACCTCCGAGTTATCGTACATCGATCTTTGATACACCTCAATACCATCGATGATGTACATAACCTGACGATCTTCCTTTTGCAACGAATTCTGAGTCGTGCAACTTAATTCCTCAATTCGCATTGTCTCATGCTAACTCTTCTTTGAGCAACACCCATTCTAAATCCTTAGTCATTCTCGTATCTCCAAATCAACGTTTTTCGTGCACTCTATCTTCCAATCGTGCTAACTTCGATCTCGTCTATGGGTATTTTACCTTAACTCAAGTTTCAATCCCTTCGACTAAATTCAAAATCGTATGCACGATCTTCTATGTTTCCTCGACCAAGACCTCCATTCGTTTTATCGTTCCGACTCCCTATTCACGTGTTTTGTACTTGCACTACACATTCATAATTCGTCCGAACAATATTTCGTTTGAGACTCTCGAAGTCGCAACCAACTAAGTGTTACTCGTTCTAAACCTTTGTGCGATATCATCGCTTGCCGACATACTCGCTCTATCCGTAAATCCTTTAGTCTCGCTCGAACAATTTCTATGTCATCCATACACCACTCAGGGTTCGAGCCACTCGACTAGTCGTCGTCACTCACTCTTATTTTTCTCCGAACCTATCACATATACCACTCGGGGTCAAGTCATTCTTTTAAATCCTCAAAAGATCATTCGATTCCTAATCGATATGTTCAATTGCGCGTTCGCCCGTTCCTCAAAGTCTAAGAACCATTTCCCGCGTTCGCTCGTTGGTCAAGTAGCGTCTCTATCAACATACGTTATAAGTCTCACTTATTCTCGTCCGAGCGATAGTCGGTCTCGCTCGCAAACTCGTTCGCACCAGAAGGTCTAGGTGTGCGATACTCGGCACAACTTAGCCGAAAGGCTGCGTGCATAACCATCCCGTTCGATCTATACTCCGGTCTCGCATACTCGTTTGCTATTGCCAGCATAAGGTCATTCAAGTACGCACTGCGTCTGCTAACTTTTAGCATTTGTTTCTTCCAACTCAAGTCCATCGTGGTTTGGCACAAAGGCCTTTGCCTATCGATCCCGTTCAACCGAGTACACGTACGAGCTTTTGAAAATATTAGACTTATTGTATGGAACATCCCAAGGCACAATAAGAGAGAGCGTATGCTTCTTTTGTTTCCAAAACGAGCTTTCAAAACTGAGAGAATCGAAATGAAGTCCAAGGACGTAAAGCCGTGCTATGATACCAATCTGTCACACCCTGCCCCCGTAGGAGCGATCGTCCTCGCTAAGGCGTGATGCCGTACGGGCCTAGGTTGCGCCCGTGCAAAGCTAAGTCCAGAACGACCGATTTGAGCTAGGCCACAGAGTCGCACAGAGTGCCCCCATTTGCAACGGAAAGTAAATAAACATAAATTGAAGCGAATTCAAACTCTTTATTGATTTTCAAGAATTTTACAAGCGGCGCTAGGGCGAGTTTACAAGTCTCTCAGGCCTCAAGGTTTTGTGGGCCGGTCCGGGCCGGCCCGCGGTCGAAAAAGCTGCGGTTCAAACCGGGCTCGCTGGCTGGGCCTGAACCGGACCGAGTAAGCAAGCGGGCCGGGCCTGGCCCGGACCGGTTTGAGTAGGATGGGCCCAGCCCGCCCATTGAACCAGACCATAGGATGGTCGGGCCGGGCCGGAGCGGTCCACGGGCCGGGCTGGGCTCCGGTTTAGTGCGGGCCGGTTCAGTTTGGTTTTTTTTATTTCTATTGTTTTTGTTTATGTTTTTTTTAATTTTAATTTCTATTGTTATTTTGAAAAAAAACATTTCTCCCTCTTCCTTTATCCGGGCTTGGGACCGGCAATGCTTGCTTGGCACAGGCGGAGTTAAAAAATGTTTTTTTTAATTTAAAAGTAAAAATTAGTTTTTGAAATTTTAAAATTTAAAAGTATAAGTTAAAATTTTGAAATTTTGTAAGTTATAATTTATAATTGTATTTTTGAAAGTATAAGTTAAAAATTAAAAAGTATAAGTTAAAATTTTGAAATTTTGAAAGTTATAATTTAAAATTTAAAATTTGAAAGTATAAGTTTGTAGGCCTCAAAAATGAAGTCACGCTGAGTTGATCAGAACAAGTCACGCAGAGTGATCCAAGCAGCACAAAAGATACGCTAAGTTCTGCCTGGCCATTTCCTTTAGAAGTCACGCAGAGACAGCTCAGCCATACGTCAGAATCATAATGACTGACAACACAACAGTCGAGAAACGTCTCCTCGTATGCCACGTATGCACAGAACTCGAGAGATCACAGCCGTCTTTTGCAATCTTCCTTAGCAAGACTCACTCTTCACCAAGTTGGCATGACTTTGGGTTTTATCTTCATTTAATGCGGCTGACAATATAATGTCAGAGATTTTGTGTCAGACGAAGCGTGCCAAATCAAGACAGCTGGCGGTTTGCGTGGATTCTGAATCTTCTCCTTCCTCAAAATATTGCGTGACTTTTGAGTTATTCTTCTCAAAGCCTGCGTGAATTCTGAAGTATTCTTCTTCAGAGCTTGCGTGGATTTCGCCTTCAACGAGTCTGCGTCAACGAATCTGCGTAGATTTTTGCCTTCAGCAAGTCAGCGTGGATTTCATTTCAACAGGAGTACGTGGCAGCCATGCCACCGATCTCTCTCTCTCGCGTGCCCAGTAACTTGTACACGACCCATGCACTGATGCCATGTGTCCAACAGTTACGGGCCACGTCCAGTAACTACTCATTAACCCTGCGTGTATTTAGAGTCTGCATGACTTTTCAAGTGCACCAGTGGTGAGGTAGTTATCTTTTCAGTTACTGTTTTGACTCTATAAATAGAGTTCTTTTTCTCATTCATTGTACAGATACATTGATATCTACTGTCAAAATTTTGAGAGCTTTTCTTCTTCGCATAGTCCAAGGGATAAAGTGATCGTCTTCTAGATCGGATTCCTACAGTTGTAATTTTTCCAGAAACAACAAATAAAGAGAATTTCTTTATGGAAAACAAATTGGCGACTCTGCTGGGGAAAACCATCTCCTCTTCTGAGATGGTAACAACTCAATGCGACACTTCGTCAATCGGCTCGACGAAGAAGGTGATGACGATCAAATTCAATCAACTCGCCTATGAAGAAATGCAGCGGGCTAAGGGTGGCAAGCCCACTCCAGCCTCCATCATCACTGCCAAGTCGAAGGGACACTCTGTCTATGTCCCTAAGAATCAGTTGGCAGTCATTGGTGAAGTCTCTGCCACAGTGTCTACTCCTAACATTGGCAAGAACTCCACTGCAAGCACGCACACTCTTGTGCGCTCGAAGATGACAGTAACTAAAAGTCACGCTGATAGTACTGGCTCCTTAGCCGAATCTGTTCCAGCGTGCAAATTCAACTCTAAAAGTCACGCTGACAGTACTGGCTCCTTAGCCGAATCTGTTCCAGCGTGCAAATTCAACTCTAAAAGTCACGCTGATAGTACTGGCTCCTTAGCCAAATCTATTCCAGTGTGCAAACCCACATTCAAAAGTCACGCTGACAGTACTGGCTCCTTAGCCGAACCTGTTCCAGCGTGTAATTCTAAAATCAAAATCACGCTAACAGCTCTGGTTCTTTAACCAAGTCTGTTTCAGCGTGTATTTCATCAGAGAAGAATAGCTCCTTAGTTATCTCTTCTTCTTCACCGAGTTCTACTAGAACTGGGGTGGTCTTCCACACAAAGTCCCTTCGAAAAGGAATAACTCTTTAGTTGTTTCTTCTACTCCTGTAGTTTTTACTTCAGGAACAGCTTTGACTGATACTTTTGTTAGTCAAAGAAAAGGAGATGGTTTTTTGACTACTCTTCCTTCTGGACATTCTATGTCTCAAAATCTGAATGAGTCTAAGAAGAAACATTCCTTAATGTCTTCTTCTTTGATTTCTTCAAATTGGGCACAGAATCTGTCCATTAAAGAGGGTCTGTTACCAACTCCTAATCAAGGGAGTGGTTCAACTCTTCCTTCTCTGTAAATATCCAGATCAATGGAAGGAAAACTCCATGTTTCCAAAATTAATGTGTTACCTTCCACTGATTTAAGAACAAAACTCAGCACTTCTGGTGTTAAGAAACTATACCAATTGGATATGAAGATAAAAGATCCAGATGCAGA
>JANAVB010040714.1:0-24296 GCA_029216955.1 Iris pallida
GATCTCTCCCTTCGGTTCGTGTAGAAGCACTCTGTGTTTGACGACAGTACATCTCATTGGATAGGAAAATGCTAAGTCTACAACCACATGTTTACAACCTTCTTACAACCTCCCTCTCTTCCACCCTTTACATATGGGTTCCACTTGGTCCTACCTCTCCTCTCATTTTCTGCTATATGGGCTCCATCCGATCTCACCATTTACTCTCTTCCTTCAATCAAAGTCGGACACATGACAGTTGTAGAAGGGTTGTAAGCATTTGCTTGTAGGCATAGCAAAGCTCCATTGGATATCTGGTTGCGTGACAATATGACAAGTTCACTCATGTCATGAAATGGGTTGTTGGGATCTTACATAGTTTGGTAGCATTAACGATGGCTTGGAGGGAGCTGTGATGGTTGTGGCTTTATCCATGCCTTCATTGAAGACCTCGTCCTTACCAAGACTACAGTCCCTTTCCTTTCTTCTTTGGTTACAACGCATGCAGCAGCTACCTTGCATTTGGCAAGAAGCGTTGGGTGAAACGTGGCTGGTGAGTGAGACCTTATACGGCGGCAGTTTGGATTTAGGTGCAGGCGACTAGGAAGCTGCAAGAACATAAGCTACTTTGGGTCCTGCCAGCTAAATTGTAACTCTAATACACAGTTTTGGGTTAGGCCATCTCCAATGGGATTTATATTCCCTATTTCTATGGTCGAAATTTGTTTTGAAAAAATATTCATCTAATGATGATTTCTATGCCATTTTTTATTCTAAGTGGTATTTATGTAGGATGAAAAATTTCTAAGAGGATTTTAACATCTAAAAATTCCTATAGAAATTTTCCATCTCTTACACTAATTAATATTGTGCTCCCATATTATTAAATTAAACTATTTATTTTGTGAAACCTAGGATATAAATGGAAAACTATTGGACAACATTTTTAGAAATCCCCATTGGAGATGGGTGTGTTTAAAATTTATTCATTCCATAGTTACAATAGAACTCTTATTTTCCTTACTCCCTTCAATGCCAAGGGAAAGGGAATGTTATTGCCGGGGCACAATTTTCGATGAAAAACTGAAAAAAAAAATGAAACAATTGTAAAAATAATGTTTCAAATCAACACTTCAAAGAAGGTGCACAACAGAGATCCTAGAAGGATTCTGGATTACGATAATCTAAAAAAATTTCGTAACAGTAGCAAACGACAATAGCACTTAGAAACAGAAGGTACGAATCGAAATGCTACAGCAGCAGCGATAACACGCGAAAGATGAAAGATGGCTTGCTGGGGTGAATGATCACCGTTGCTCAAAGCTTAATTCGCCCCACACGAATAGCTTCCAGGAACTAGCAAGTTCGACGAGAACTTTGGAACACTCCGCTCTTCTGACTCCTCAGAAGGCGCATGGACTCCTGCACTAAGTGGCGCTGATGCTCTGCTTCTCTTCACTCTCAAACTCTGTAGAAACACGTAAGGAATGGTGTTAAAAAATACTTCTGCCTTAAGTGTATTCTTAACTTGTCGCTTGAGAGAGAGAGAGAGAGGGCAGAGAAGCTTATATAGCCTTGCTCTGTAACCGCCCAGTTAGCAACATATTCGGGATGTAGGAAGAAACCGTCCCGAACATGATGTAACTGCTCAATCGTGCACAGACACGATCTGAGCCAAAGGGCGCACAGCGCACGCCATCTGCGCCACTTGCGCAACGCGCGCACAGCCGCTCCAGCGCGTATTAGCCCACTGCGCGCACCCTGCGCAACACGCACAACTTGCGCCACTAGCGCACACTGCGCCACTTGCGCACCCCGCGCAACCTGCGCCAACCGCACGCCAACAGGTAGCGTCTACTGGCGCGCCACTGGGCCGCGCAACTGGGCGCACCTCTGGGCCGCGCAATTGGACACGCCATTTGGCCGCGTAACTTGGCCGTGCAACTGGGCGCGCCACTTGGCTGCGCTAATTGGCAGCGTAAGTGGCTCGCACAACGAGCGCAACTTAAGGGCACTATGCGCCTAGCGACGATGCTGACGTGCTAAGTGCAAAGTACGCTAACAAAATACCACATTACGCCTCATGAGCCCATGAGTCCGAGTCGCTAAGCCCCTATGGGGCTTAGCTCCAATGGAAATAAATTTTCCAAGAGCAAAAAGTATGAATGCTTCATTGTTGATTTAACCTTTTTTCTATTAGAAAAATACCCCCCACATGGCACACCCATGTGCACCTTCACACCACATGTGCATCTCTAAAAGAGTATAGCTAATATATATAGATACAACTCCTTTGGCCTAGTCGACGTGGGACTAAAATTCTAAAACAAAAGGCCAAACTCCAACAATCATCCACATATCTCTATATATGGGTTTGAGTGTTCCTCACAGTAACTGCCCATTATGCATTAGGAGAGATGTCGCTTACGACTTGAATCTTACTGCATGGGTCAAATAACAGACTATAATACAAGAATGGACTAAGCTTTGAATTATGCACCATAGCTTAAATTTTTTTCACTCACATAATGTAGTTACATGTGCTTATGGCTACACATTAAAGGTCCTGTGCCAGTCTGGTTTCAGTGTATAATTTTGGACGTCTATAATTTACCCTCAAGAGGCGGCCTGAAATCTCTTTCCATACACTATAGGTGAGTTCTTTGTTAAAGAGACATGGCATGAAGCACTTTGCGCTTCCCTTGCGGTACTACGCCGCTATGACATGGCCTAAAGTCGAGGCATTACCCCGTATCGGGAACCCCATCGTAGTGTCATACTACTGTAGCATGAGGTCACTGCCTCTTTGTAGTGCCACACTACCCAGCATGAAGCCTTAGGCTCCCTTGCGGTGTTACGCCACAATGACATGGATTGCAAGACCGAGGCTTTACTCCTAACCGGGTACCTCATGTGGTGTCGTACCACTGTAACATAAGGAACCCCCCCCCCCTCTTTGTAGTTTTGACTACACCCTCTTTCATTTCAACATAGAACATTAGGCTACCTGCCTATTTGCGGTGCTACGCCGCTGTGACTTGGCTCATACAGCCGAAGCATTACCCCTTTCGGGAACCTCATAGTGGAGTCACCCTACAGTAGCATGGAGTTTCACTCCTTGTAGTGCTCCGCGACCGTGCTTTCTGTAAAGCACACCAGGCATTCACTCTGTCTCAGAACTCATTAAGGCGTTTAAGCCAACCTTCCCTTAGGATCCATTTTTCGTAAAAAAATAACAGTAGACAACAGTGGTTGTAGGTCGGTAACCTCTTCCGATTACGCTTGCAAATTCCAGCTATCTGACGCTTTTCCCTGAATTAGACTTCAACTTCAAATCACACCTATACGGCGTATCGATCCCTGGAAGATCCTGATACCCGTAATGAGTGATCTTCTCAACATAATGAGACTGTGACAGCGCTAGTCCAGTGTCTGTCCGGATGATCTTGATCCCTAAGCTCACATCAGCTTTCCCCAATTCCTTCATACTTAACTTGCTCGAGATGAACTTCTTTGTCTGCGTGACACAGCCCATATCCGTACCTAGGATCATCATGTCGTCCACGTACAGACAAACGATCACACCTCTTCCATCAGCGAACTTCGTATAAACACACTTATCTGTTTCACTGACCATGTAGCCATTTGACCTTATAACCTTGTCAAATTTCTCATGCCACATCTTGGGAGCCTGTTTAAGATCGTACAAGGATTTCATCAACTTGCAGACTTTGTCTTCAAGACCCTTGACGACAAATCTCTCTGGGTGTTGCATGTAAATCTCTTCGGTCAGCTCGCCATTTAGGAAAGCCGTTTTTACATCCATCTGATGTATCACCATCTTATGTATTACTGCGAGAGAAATCAACATTCTGATGGTGGTTATTCGGGCTACTGGAGAATACGTATCAAAGTAGTCAATCCCCTGCTTCTGAGAAAATTCCTTGGCTACCAACCTAGTCTTGAACTTGTCAATAGTTTCGTCTACTTTTATCTTCTTCTTGAAGATCTATTTGCATCCGATGGGTTTCGCTCCTTCAGGAAGATCAACCAACACCCAAGTGTTATTTGAGGTGATGGAATCAATTTCATTGTCAATCGCCTCCTTCCAGAAAACTGCGTCTCTGGTCTTCATCGCCTCACCATAGGTAAGCGGATCTGCTTCCACATGATATCTGACAAAGTTATTTCTGAAGTCCTTCGGCCTTCTCACACGCTTTGCTGACGGCTCAGCGAGTTCTGGTTCAACCGTTGTTTCAACATCTTCTTGGACTACTTCTTCATTGAAAACTCCAGTTTCTTACGCACTCTTATTGTTCTCCGGATTATGTCACCCCCACTTTCCTGAATAGGGCTAATATATTCATTTATATTATTTTATTATTTTAATATTATTTAAATTATTAATGTTAGTGTTTTTATTTTATTAGTTAAATAGGTATTTTATTGATATAGATAAATATATGTTAATAAGTTCTTATTATAAAACTTTTAATATATTAATAAATATAGATACGGAATATTTATTTTTAATTTATAAATAATTTTAGAATTGTTTGGTATTTATTTCATTTTATGAGATATGTATATATATAATATTTATTTATAAAGAAGGGAAAAAGATTTATATATATATATATATATATATATATATATATATATATATATATATATATATATATATATATATATATATATGTGTGTGTGTGTGTGTGTGTGTGTGTGTGTGTGTGTGGTTGGTTTTTATATAATAAAATATATATATATGTATGTATTTATTTAAATTGATGTATATATAAATTATTAAAGTATTAAAGAAACATATAAAGTATTAAAGAAAAGAATAAATAAAAAGTCAAAATTGAAATTAAATCAAACAAAGCACCCACACACACACGCATACAGCAACTTCCCAGCCCACCTAAACCAAGCATAAGCCCTTTTTCCTTACAAAATCGAACCCGACACAGTATATATATATATCGATAGAGAGAGAGAGAGAGAGAGAGAGAGGGACTTTTGCAAACCCCAACCCTAGCCGCACACCTCTCCGCCTTCTCGATGACCAAGCGTCGCCACCACGACCGCCGGAGGCCGGCCAGGACGCGCGCAACGGCGACAAGACGCGAAGACAGGACAACAGTGCACAGTAGTCGCGAACTCGACTTCGCTTTGATCTTGCGCGACGCTCGCTCGATCGTTTCACGATCCATTTCTTCTGGTATGTTTACAACAAATACGTCTTCATATTCCTTCAAATAGTTCGTGCCGATTCGCATCATGTGCGACGAAAAATGAGTTCCAAAATCGGAAAAAATATGATTTATTGGATGTTAGAAAACTGTCCCGAAACTCCAACTTTGTGGCCGATTTGCGACCAGCATGTTGCTAATTTTCAAAATTGGTCTAAAGAGACTTGTAGACAACATATAGGAGATCAAACCCCTTCTTGTAGATTTAATTTTATGTATTATACATAAAGTTATTGGTTTGTGAAGATTGAGAAAAAACTGGTTTTTAAAATTGAATTTTTAGAAAAATTGTCCCGATACGACGTCCGTCCCGTCAATTCGGGCGATGTGGTCGCGAACCGAAAGTATCGAAAGGTGCGTATCGACTTCGTGGACGTGTGGGCTTTGACGGAATTCAAATTGGTCGCGTGTGCGCGATGAATTTGATGCGTATCCGTCAAAATTTATCGTATCGACCTTTTGCAAATTTGTCAATTACTTTGTGCATGCTCGTCATATCGAGACAAAACTTACACCAACAGGACCGTATTATTTTTCTGGTCCTGTATGCCAAGTTTGGTCCGAATCTGAGAAGTTCGACCGGAACGCTATTTTGGCGGGCCCGCGACCCGATCTAATGGGTAAATTTGTGCACGGCCCACCGAAATTCAACTTTGGACATACGGTTGGGTTCGTCTCGTTAAACCAGATATGTAAACATATAGTTTGATGACTTTAGAGACCATAGGTTCTTACATATTTTTCGGTATAAAGTGGGTTCAATGGCGGACACAATTTTGATTCGAAATTATCGTTTTACCCATGTGTCCAGAATTGGGCTTATGAATAGACATTTCTAGCTAATTTGACTATTCTGAGATTGCTGGTAATGTCTGTCTCAGTATTAGGAGACGGTTGTGTGAGTTGACCGTTCGTGGCTCATTGAGTGGTTTGTCGTTTTGATTTTCTCAGCTCAGGACCTCAGGCAAGTACATTCTCTGATAGTTTTATTGCTTTGATATCTACTACATCCAATTCAGTTGTAGTGTTATACTTGATTCTCGACACGAGGATACACGGACTAGTATACGTGAATCTCGTCATGAGATGTCATTCCTGGTTTACCTTGTATATGAGTACATTGTTCGATATTGTTTCCTGTACTTGTATAGACACCAATTTAGGAATGGGTTGCCCCCTGCTCTTCGAATCCTGTGTCATGATCTATCATGTCTGGATTTATTATATTACTTGGGGATGGGGAGTTATTAGAGGTTATGTGATCATTATCCCTACTTGTTTATTACTTGTGCATAGCTCCACCCTCACCACACGTAGGGTGTAGCCTGACCTTATACTACTTGTGCATAGCTTTCCATTTTGGCTGGCCTGATCCCTATACTATTATACTACATGTGCATAGCCGGTCAAATGGAACAACCCGATCTTGACCCAAGCCGATTACATAACGTTCTAATATCTCAAGGCACTTTTTTTAGGTTTACATCATACCTCAGATTACTTTCCACTCTTTATATTCCAGTTTTATCTTATATCTCACACATGACATGATATCCAGTTCTCTTGTACTGTTTTACTTTCAGTCTTGATATTTTATCTTCTATTTCATTATATTGTCCTTATAGTATTTGTCAATTCACATGAAACTGTTGTTAGCGTTTGTACTTGCTCATAACATGATAGGATAACCTCCATTATTTTTTAGAGGATTTAGATATAGATTGCCCGACCTACTATGGGTTTGGCATGTATGGAGCCTACGACCAGGACCAGCTTGTGGATCCGGTGCTCGTAGATGACGCACTGCCAGTAGTGACCTAGTTTACCTAGATTTTGTCTGGATTACATTCCAGGTTGATACTTTGAGACTTATAGTATTTATTTGGGATATTGTTTTATGTCTTTGTTTCTGAACTTGTGATTGTGACTCGGCATTTTTTAGACTATTTATCTCATCTTTATCATCGTGCTTATCTTCCGTAGATTTATGTGATTGAGTAGTGATTATATCCTCCGTACGGAGATGACAGGTTATATTATTGTCTTAGATTATATATATTCTAGATGATCTTTACAGCGTTCTACCGCCGATACTGCAACGTAGGATGGACGTACCCATGTGCTCGTACCCCTAAATAGGGTACGGATCGTGACACGTTTTTATGGTGGCCCATGCAGGTCAGAGTCACAACTAGTACGATTTTGTAATGGTGCTCGACTTAGAGTGCTAATTACGAGCCTGCTCTTAGGATATAAGTTTTAGGTTATGATAGGAGTTACTCAATCACATATTAGGAAAATTTCAATCTTTTGATTATCAAGACAACTCTCCTTGCATTTTGAAATAAATTGTCCTTCCTTGACGATATTTTATCATGTGCCATATTGATCTCTTTGCTTAGGACTTTTGAGAGATTCCTGTGACGACCCTTGGGAAACTTGTTTTGAAGGTCAATTTGAAATCATTTTCTCTTATTTTTGTTCACTCTTGCTCATTGTTATTGAATTTGATATTGATGGATCATCGTTGATTTTGATTGTCATATCGAGATGAATTTTATGGCCCGAGTTACAGTATCTTTTGATAACATATGTTGATGGAATAACAGGGAAGGTAAAACGTCTACTTGGTTATGAAACCTGGAGTTTATCACAGCTATATAAGCCGGCGTGGCGGAAACATAGGAACCTGACTCCGGATGTACATATCTTGGTTATGAGATTTAGGATTTCTCGCAATCATACTAGTCGGCGTACAAGGATCCTAGATGACATGATTATAGAGGTGCATACCCAGTTATGGAATCTATCGTGTATCGCAGCCTTGTTTACTAGCGTGACGATGATTCTGAGTATCATAATTTTGGACAGACACGTATGATTATCAGATTGTATCTTGAGAAGGGTCCTAACATGTCATATCTTTCATTTTACTTCTGTTATTATAGATTCTGTTCCATCCTCAATTAGCTTAGGAGTAAGGATACATTCGGTTCTTTACTCCAGGTGTCTCATTTCATTATAGGTTCTTCGTAGTGTGATGGTTTAGTGACTTGCAATTGGTCTGTGTCCTTGAGTATTAATGTTAATAGTTTGGAGTATGGTTAGGAAGTATTGTATATGATTGTTGATAATTAAATATAGATGAGAACCCTAGAGTGATTAATAAGTGTTAAGGTAGGAGTTGCACCAGGTGCCAGAATAGGAGGAGTACCCTAGTAGCAATAGCTAGAGTATTTCAAGTGTTATAGAGATTTAGGCACCAACATTTTAAGTGACTAGTTAGAGGAGGGACATGAGTAACCTACTATAAGAGTACCATTCAAGTATCATACAGAGGAGTTAGTACCTTGTGTAGACATTGTCAAGACTTGGGTAGACGCCCTAGAGTGAGTGTTCGAGATAGATGAGTGTATCAATAGAGTGCTTGATTAAGCAATATTAGGTGGTAGAGGAACTGAGGCAGACAATAGAAGATAGTACCTTGTAAGGTATGGTATATTATTCTGGATAGTGTTTGTCAGTGAGTTGAGTATGCCCATGGCCTGGAACCATAGTGTACTAGTACTATTATCAAAGGTAAACCGCTGGGAGATCCAGAGTTTGAGACGTCAGAGGAGCATCTACGGATTGTGCTAGAGACTCTCAGGAAGGAGCAGTTGTATGGAAAGCTGTCGACGTGCGAGTTTTTTCGGAAGAAGGTAGAGTTCTTGGGTCATGTTGTGACCGAGCATGGAATCTCAGTAGACCCGAAGAAGATTTCAGCAGTAGAGTCTTGGTCCATATCGAGCTCAGTTGCAGAGATTCGAAGCTTTTTGGGTCTGGTAGGCTACTATCGGAAGTTCGTTCAGGATTTCTCTCGGATTGCAGAGCCAATGACTAGACTCACCAGGAAAGATGTAGAGTTCATCTGGACCGAGGAGTGTCATGCTACTTTTAATAAGCTGAAGAAGAGGTTGACTACAGCTCATATCTTGACGTTGCCATCTGGGACTGGTGGTTTCACGATCTACAGTAACGTTTCTAGGAAGGGCTTGGGTTGCATTTTTTAGCAGCACGGAAAGGTGATTGCCTATGTATCCAGGCAGTTACGTCCTCATGAAAAGAACTACCCTACCTATGATCTGGAGTTGGCAGTTGTTATCTTTGCTTTGAAGCTGTAGAAGCACTACCTATACAGAGAGCGAGTTGAGATCTTCACGGATCACAAGAGCTTGAAGTACGTGTTCACCCAGAAGGAATTAAACATGAGGCAGAGGCGCTGGCTTGAGCTGATGAAGGACTTCGATATCTCTTTGCAGTACCATCCAGGAAAGGCCAACGTAGTTGCAGATGCCTTGAGCATGTATCCAGTCGTTATGTATTTGACGGCAGATCGTCATCTATTGGCCGATCTGGATAGTTTGGGTATCGAGGTGATCGTTCAGGGGATGGATGTTCAGATGTGTCGTTTACAGATTCAGTCTGTGTTGATGGACAGAGTCAGATCAGCACAGTTTGATGACGTGGCCCTGAGGAGCATCAGGGAGCAGGTACAGGCATGATTTGTAGATGATTTCTCTATAGCCGAAGATGGTTTGCTGAGGCTCGGTACTCGATTGTGCATTCCGAGTGGAGAGCTTCAGGAGAAGATTCTGTAGAAAGTGCATCATTCTCAGTACTCTATGCATCCTGGAGCCAACAAGATGTACAGAGACCTGAAGGAGCACGTATGGTGGTATGACATGAAGCGAGAGGTAGCTCAGTTTGTATCTCGATGCTTAGTGTGCCAGCAGGTGAAAGCCGAGATACAGAGGCCAGGTGGTCTGCTTCAGACACTACCCATTCCAGAGTGAAAGTGGAAGCACATCACTATGGACTTTGTATCTGGACTTCCACGATCTTCAGGAGGGAAAGACGCAATTTGGGTCATCGTTGATAGATTGACCAAATCGGCCCACTTTTTGCCTTTCAAGGTGGGACTATCTACAGAGAAGCTGGCAGAGATGTATGTGCGATAGATAGTCAGATTGCACGGAGTTCCGATAAATATAGTCTCGGATTGGGATAGTCGTTTCACTTCCTACTTCAGGAGGATTTTGCGTACTAGCTTGGGCACCTAGCTCAAATTCAGTACCGCATATCACCTCCAGACGGACGGACAGTCAGAGAGGACCATCCAGACACTCGAGAATATGCTTCGCACTTGTGTATTAGATTTCGAGGGATCTTGGGAGGACCATCTTCACCTGGTAGAGTTTGCTTACAACAACAGCTATCGGGCCAGTATAGAGATGTCGCCATTCGAGATGTCGCCATTCGAGGCTCTATACGGACGGAGATGTCGCACTCCTTTGTCATGGGACGATGTCGGTGAGAGAGTTTTGCTTGGCCTGGAGATGGTGGTGGATGCAGCAGAGAAGGTTAAGTTGATCAGGGATAGACTTCGTGTGGCTCAGGATAGACAGCGGCATTGGGCTGATAGCCACCGGAGACCATTAGAGTTCGAGGTTAGTATCAGTTTTTCCGTTTGTGCTTGCTTGTGATTGTTTGCTTTAGGATCTTGTATTGAGTCTTATCTTGTGTCTAGGTTGGCGATATGGTGTTCCTGAGGATTTCTCCGATATGGGGCACGATTCGTTTTGGCCGAGGCGGGAAGCTTAGTCTGCGCTTCATCGGACCTTTCACTATTATTGAAAGGGTCGGTGCTGTGGCCTATTGACTAGACTTACAGCCTACGCTCGAGGGAGTTCACAACGTGTTCCATGTGTCGCAGTTGAGGCGGTACGTGGCAGACCCTAGTCATGTATTGGATCACTCTGAGGTAGAGGTGGGGCCTACTCTCCGCTATCCAGAGCAACCTGTGGAGATTCTGGATTGTCGGAAGAAGGTGCTCCGGAACCAAGTCATACCCTTGGTTCGTGTCATATGGAGGCATCACTCTTCAGGCGAGTCTACCTGGGAGAGAGAGGACGAGATGCGGGAGCGTTACCCTTATCTCTTCGAGCCTTGAGGTATTTTTTTTCTCTTTCTCTTTGTTCTTGCTAGCGTTATTGTGCTAGTTTGCTCTAATTTCGAGGACAAAATTTTTTATAGGAGGGTATATTTGTCCCCCCTACTTTCCTGAATAGGGCTAATATAGTCATTTATATTATTTTATTATTTTAATATTATTTAAATTATTAAAGTTAGTATTTTTATATTATTAGTTAAATAGGTATTTTGTTGATATAGATAAATATATTTTCAATAAGTTTTTATTATAAAACTTTTAATATATTAAATAAATATAGATACAGAATATTTATTTTTAATTTAGAAATAATTTTAGAATTGTTTCGTATTTATTTCATTTTATGAGATATGTATATATATAATATTTATTTATAAAGAAGGGAAAAAGATTTTAAATATATATATATATAATATGTGGTTGGTATTTATATAATAAATAAATATATAATAAAAATATATGTATGTATGTATGTATGTATGTATTTAAATTGATGTATATATAAATTATTAAAGAAATATATAAAGTATTAAAGAAAAGAATAAATAAAAAGTCAAAATTGAAATTAAATCAAACAAAGCACCCACACACACATGCAAACAGCAACTTCCCATCCCACCTAAACCAAGCATAAGCCCTTTTTCCTTACAAAATCGAACCCGACACAGTATATATATATCGATAGAGAAAGAGAGAGAGAGGGAGAAGGAGTTTTGCAAACCCTAACCCTAGCCGCACACCTCCCCGCCTTCTCGACGACCCAGCGCCCCCACCATGAACGTCGGAGGCCGGCCAGGACGCGCACAACGACGACAGGACGCGAAGTCAGAACAGCAGCGTACAACAGTCGTGAACCCGACTTCGCCTTGATCTTGCGCGACGCTCGCTCGATCGTTTCACGATCCGTTTCTTCTGGTATGTTCACAACATATACGTCTTCGTATTCCTTCAAATAATTCGTGCTGATTCGCATCATGTGCGACGAAAAACGAGTTCCAAAATCGAGAAAAACTTGATTTATTGGATGTTAGAAACTGTCCCGAAACCCCAACTTTGTGGCCGATTTGCGACCAGCATGCTGCTAGTTTTCAAAATTAGTATGAATTGAATTATAAACAACATATAGGAGATTAAATCCCTTCTTGTAGATTTAATTTTTATGTATTATACAGAAAGTTATTGGTTTGTGAAGATTGAGAAAAAATTGGTTTTCAAAACTGAATTTTAGAAAATTGTACCGATACGCCGTCCGTCCCGTCAATCCGGACGACGTGGTCGCGAACCAAAGGTATCAAAAGGTGCGTATCGACATTGTAGACGTGTGGGCTTTGACAGAATTCAAATTGGTCGCGTGTGCGCGACGAATTTGATGCGTATCCGTCAAAATTCACCGTATCTGTCTTTTGCAAATTTGTCAATTACTTTGTGCACGCTCTTCATATCGAGACGAAACTTGCGCCAATAAGACCGTATCATTTTTCTGGTCCTGTATGCCAAGTTTGATCCGAATCTGAGAAGGTCGACCGGAACGCTATTTTGGCGGGCCTGTGACCCGATCCAATGGGCAAATTTGTGCACGGCCCACCGGAATTCAACTTTGGACATACGGTTGGATTCATCCCGTCAAACCGGACCTGTAAACATATAGTTTATTGACTTTAGAGACCGTAGGTTCTGGCATATTTTTCGGTGCAAAGTGGGTCCAACGGCAGATACCATTTTGACCCAAAATTACCGTTTTGTCTCTATGTCCAGAATTGGACTTATGGATAGGCGTTTCTAGATAATTTGACTATTCTGAGAATGCTGGTAATGTCTGTTTCAGCACTAGAAGACGGTTGTGCGAGTTGACCGTTCGTGGCTCATTGAGTGGTTTGTAGTTTCGATTTTCTCAGCTTAGGACTCAGGCAAGTACATTCTCTGATAGTTTTCATTATTTTAATATCTACTATATCCGATTCAGTTATAGTGTTATCCTTAATTCTCGATACGAGGATACACGGACTAGTATACGTGAATCTCGTCATGAGATGTCATTCCTGGTTTACCTGGTATATGAGTACATTGTTCGTTATTGTTTCCTGTACTTGTATAGACACCGAATCCCGTGTCATGACCTATCATGTTTGGATTTATTATACTACTCGAAGATGGAGAGTTATTAGAGGTTATGTGATCATTATCCCTACTTGTTTATTACTTGTGCATAGCTCCACCCTCACCACACGTAGGGTGTAGCCTGACCTTATACTACTTGTGCATAGCTTTTCATTTGGGCCGGCCTGATCCCTATACTATTATACTACATGTGCATAGTCGGTCAAATGGAACAGCCTGATCTTGACCCAAGCCGATCACATAACGCTCTAATATCTCATGACACTTTCTTTTTAGGTTTACATCATGCCTCAGATTACTTTCTACTGTTTATATTCCAGTTTTATCTTATATCTCACACATGACATGATATCCAGTTCTCTTATACTGTTTTACTTTCAGTCTTAATATTTTATCTTGTATTTCATTATAATTGTCTCTTATAGTATTTGTCAATTCACATGGAACTGCTGCTAGCATTTGTACTTGTTCATATCTTGACAGGATAACCCCCATTGTTTTTCAGAGGATTTAGATGCAGATTGCCCGACCTACTATGGGTTTGGCATAGATGGAGCCTACGACCAGGACCAGCCTGTGGATCCGGTGCTCGTAGAGGATGCACCGCCAGTAGTGACCTAGTTTACCTAGATTTTGTCTGGATTACATTCCAGGTTGATACTTTGAGACTTGTTGTATTTATTTGGGATATTGTTTTATGTCTTTGTTTCTGAACTTGTGATTGTGACTCAGCATTTTTTAGACTATTTATCTCATCTTTATCCTTATCTTTATCATCATGCTTAACTTCCTTAAATTTATATGATTGAGTGGTGATTATATTCATCCGTACGGAGATGACAGGTTATATTATTGTGTCTTAGATTTAATATATTCTAGATGATCTTTACAACGTTCTACCACTGATACTACGGCATAGGCTGGACGTACCCACGTGCTCGTACCCCTAAAAGGGTGCGGGTCGTGACAGAATATCCGCAAGAACAATATTCTTGTGCCTTACAAATTTGTCTTCAAAATATTCTGCATCACGAGATTCAATGATATGATTTGACTCAATATCAAGAAATCTCCAAGCATCACTCTTCTCGGCATACCCCAAGAAGATCGTCTTTGTAGTCCTTGTCCCAACCTTCTGAATCTTCAGATCTGGAAGCTTGACATATGCCAGACACCCCCACACTCGAATGACATTCAAGTTAGGTCTGACCTTGAACTAGATTTCATGAAGAGTAATGTCTGAAGTTGCATGAGGCAATCTATTTAGAACAAAAGTGGCCGTCAATACAGCTTCTCCCCAGTAGCACTTTGGAAGACCCGCAGTCAACAGCATTGAGTTAATCATTTCTGTTAACGTTCTGTTCTTCCTCTCTGCTACTCCATTTGATTGAGGAGAGTATGGAGCCATAGTCTCATTGACAATTCCATATTCTTTGCAGAACGATGCGAATTCATGAGACCTGTACTCTCCACCTCGATCACTTCTTATTCTCTTAAGTTGTTGTCCAGTCTGCCGCTCAGCTTCGGCCCTGAACTCCTCGAACTTCTCGAATGCTTCGTATTTCACCTTTAGGAAGTAGATGAACGCATACTTTGAGAAGTCATAGATGAAGGTTATGCAATACTTCATCCCGACCTTTGTAGAGAATTGTTTGAAGTCACAGATATCGGAGTGTACCAACTCCAAAAGATCTGTACTTCGATAAACCCAAGGAAAGGGTTTCTTTGTTGTCACGACCCACACCTACTTTTCGGATACGAGACGTGTCCAAGCCCAGCCTGCGCCGCAGTATCGGTGGTAGTACGCTATCTAGCCCGCAATAAATAAAATGCTCATAAATACTAACTGCTCATTCACAACAACTAAATCAAATTTACAAAATTTAGAAGTTTTAAATTTGAAGAAGAATATAAGCTTTACAATTATAGAAAATACTATACATCTAACTAGTCTTCTATGGTTTGGCCTTCGAGTCTCTATCTCCCCCCGTGTGGTCCATAGTGCAAAAGTAGACATGTCATCCTTACCTATAACAACGATCCAGTCAGGAAAGGAGCAGAGTACAACCATATTATAATTAATGTTGTTAGTCCAAAATAAGTTAGAACAACGAGAAACAATGCAAAGAGTATATAAAGAACTAACCAAAGATGAACTAGAAGGATCTGAACTAGCAAGATATGAACTAGCAGAATGTAACTAGCAAGGTATGAACTAGCACTAGCAAGATATGAACTAGATAAAGAAAAATAGGAATAACTATATGTGTGTGAAATACCTTTCAATACGTGAATGGCTGGACTAATACGGCACATCATACGATGGCTATCCACAATAATATGGTACGGCTAACTCATACGTGGGATGTATGACTTAGCTATCCACAATCAAAATATTTGGGTTTGTTCACGTACTTACCAAGTATTTTCCCTCCCGACTCTCTAACAATCAATAATGGTCAATGATACACTAAGAAGGATACAATAACTACGATGTCACAATCGTGTCTCAATGAAATATCAAGCAATGTCTCAATGGAATATCAAATAAGGAAACGATAGAAAAAATATCATAATGAACTAAAACATAAATGCAATACTGTACTTACCTGAATCCTTGCACAAACCGTAGTCACAAGTCAAGGATGGGGGGATTATCGATCTAGAAGCTATCAACCCATATTGTACATCATACCACGAACCGTGCACGAGAACCATAAGTCAATTCTGAGATTCTAGTTCTAAATTCATGGAATAAGTGGCTAATTTGGTTACTAATCTATTAATAGTTAATTCTGGAATAATTCACTTAAAACCTAATTAATCTAATAGAAATATAAATATAATCTAAACATGAAAGGTTGGCCATAAAAAGTCATATTTTCAATTTTGGAAACCATGGTACACAAATCGAGGCATGCCATTGACTATCTAGTCAAACGTCATAAACTCTAGATTTTGAAAGTGCATCTTGGTAGATTTCAGTGCCACGAGTGCGCTGGAATCAACCGTGCTGCAAAATCACATTTTGGTCAAAAGATATCGCCGTTATGGCTAACCGTGACCAAAACGGTGATTTATCGATCAATTCTGAGTTCAACTGAATAACTAAAATAATATATGAAAGAATTAATTTCTGGGGAAAATATATGTCATAGAGCTCTGTGTTAGCTTTCCGAAACTTCAAAAGGTTCATGATTTCAATTTCTGGTTCTCCCGGAATCTGGAAAACACCAAAACGTGTCTAGTTTATACAACCGACACTCTACGAATTTTACAGAAATTAAGGTTCCGAATTTATAAAAATAAATTCGATATTCAGAAAGTATACCTCAATACGCTTCCAAAAAAAGGGCACGCTAAAAGGAGGTCGGAGGTGACAGCAATCGTCTTGGGAAGTCGGGATTCTCCAAGAGACTAAAACTCAAAGTCGGTGTCACGACCCGCACCCGCTTTTCGGGATACGAGTGCGTGTCCAAGCCCAACCTACGCCGCAGTGTCAACGGTAGTACGCTGTCTAGCCACAATGCTCATATCACATAAAAATATTATTTTATTGCTCATTTACATTTCTAAATCAATTATAAAATTTACAAGATATATATTTAACAAAATACAATGTCTCACAAAATTCTAATACAACAAATCTAAACTATCTATTAGAATCTATGTTTGGCCTCCAAGATGTCTCTAACTCCACCCGAAGAAATCCAAAGCAAGAGAGTAAGTCATCAAGAATCTGTCAACTGAGAAAATAGGTTTCCAGTCAGGAATGGAACAAGCTCACCATAACACCACACTACACAATATAATATACATGCATGAAGGAAATAATAATGAGAACGAACTATATGCATGACACGAAAGAGTATAGCTATAACATAAAGGCAACATGACAGTCGACTCAATGGAAAGAAAACGAATGAACAATATAGCAACAAGAGGTCACGTGTACTGTGTGTTTTAGAATACAAGTGTTCCGCATGTGGACAGGTTAGGACATCCGGCAGTCGGTACGTGAGGTGCAACGACTGCTATCAACATTGACATTGGAAAAAATTTGTACATTGCGTAGACCACATACATACTATTTGTATTCCCCTTCCCGACTATCTCACAAGTACATATCCAACACGATTAACATTAACAACACGACAAACGAGAATCACGATAAACTAGAAATTAGGCATGAACATGTACGTTATAACAACTCTAACTCTCGTGCACAAGCGGTAATCATGATCAGTCAAAGCAGTGACAACATGAAATATAAAGATGTAACAGTGAAAAGAAGATGTGAAGATACATGCAGTACAAAATAAAGATAATATAATGCTACAGTGAAACTTGCCTTGAGTTGGTTGCAGTTGACGCATGGTATGATTGTGTTAGCACAAATAGTCGTAGATGCCAAAAATACGCAAGATGATCTCAATTGATGAGACGGGCCTCTAAAATAAAAATAAAAATAAAATATTTTGGATAATTGTTGAGAAATATATATAATGTGTACTTTTTTATCAGCGTTTCAAAACTTCAAACGGATTGTGATTCCAATTCCTGGTTCTCCCGGAATCTCGAAAATATCGAAACGTGTCAAATTTCGGACAACTGACACTCCACGAATTAGGATATGATTAGAACTCAATCAACAAAGATATGATTAGGATAACAACTAATTTGGATAGGAATATGATTAGTTCAAATAAGAAATAATCTATCTAATACTAGATATGATTCAGATAGGATTAGAATTTCTAACGGACAAGTCTCTCCATAAATTTAAATCAAATAACTTATTTAAGTCCAAATCATATGAATTCAAATCCAAACCTAAATCCAAATCAAATTCAACATAATAACTTTAAGATAAATTTAATGTTTATCAAAGCAATTTAAATCATATGATAGATAAATCGTTAAATCAAATAATATTTCAAATCTAGATTAGATAATTCTTAATGCCACAATTAGTCACCATAAGTATTTTAAATAATGTTTGATGTTATCAAATAAGGTAAAATATATTTTATAAATCTAAATCTTATTTAAAATAAGTTACTAAATCTTTTTATTGCTCCAAAAATAATCATGATTTTTAAACTATTTTTGAAACCGATATATATTTTTTTGAAAATCCAAACATAACAATAAATAACTTTATAATTTCAATAATAAAATTTCAAGAACAAATATTTATTAAAATTAAATAGTACTTTCAAACCGTTAATTACAAACTACATTTTGAAATGCAGAAAAAATAGTAAATATCTTTTACAAAGTTTCAAAAATAAATTACTTTCAAACATAATAAAATAAAATAAAAATTTGAGAAACAGGGGTTACAGTCGGCCAGGAAATAATTAGGGTTTTCTGATTTCCGTGGAATATATATATATATATATATATATATATATATATATATATATATATATATATATATATATATATATATAAAGGAGGGTACAGTCAGCACCCGCTGACTGGCAAACGGGCCCTTCTGTCAGCGCCGTGCGGCTGACATGTGGGCTTGCAGCGCTGACTGTGTAATTAATTTTCCAGAAATTGATTTAAAATAAATTTAAGGCCAAATAAACTCAAATAAAATCCTAAAAATTCCTAAAAAATTGTAAAAAATTACAGAAAATATATATAATTTTCTAGAATAGAAATAAAAATACTTTACCTCATATTAGCCCAAATGGACTCATAATAAATATTGGAAGCCTTTAAAAATATATAAACCTTAATAAATAAATACTTAAAAATTCTCAAAAATTATGGAAAATTCTAGAAAATATAAAATAGCATAATGAACACTAGAAAAATATTTGGGTCAATATTTGCTCTTAGGCTAGCAAAATAAATTCCAGAAGTCCTAGAAAATAGGTTTTTCCTATATTTAATTATAAGAGTAATTCCAGAAAATACCAAAAATCCAGAAAAATCTAGAAAATAGTTTTTGAGGTTCTAGAGCCTAAATAAAATACTGGGTCCCAAAAATAACCCCAAATGGCCATATGGTAAATCATGAAATTCAATAAAATATATAAATCTTCACAAAATAAATATTTAAAAATTATCTGAAATATCTAAAAATTATGATAAACTATAAAATAGCTAAATAATTCTAATAGAACCTATCTAGAGGAAATATGACCATAAGATGGTCCTAACTCACCTATGGGCTTAGGCATAAACACTAATGACCATAAAAGTTAATCATAATCAAATAAAAAAATTAGAAAGTGGGCTTACAAATCTATCCACCTTAGAAAAATTTTATCCTAAAATTTTTAAAGGATACGAATAGGCACGACTAAAAATATTATCCACAAATTATAGTCAAAAGGGATAGTCAAAATCTAGGCTTTGTTAAGGATAGAATCGAAATAGGATAGAAAGAGAGAACTACCAATTGTTGAGAAGGTGGTAACAAGAAGTAATATATCAAATCAATTTAGAAAAATTAATAGTCGTATGCCAATAAAAGATATAGTGTCACACCCCGATTCGTAGAGTCATTTATTCGTATATTTTATCTCTTGGAATCGATCGTCCTCGCTTGGGTGTGATACCGTATAAGTCTGGTATTGTACTTGTACAAGGCAAAAAAATGGTACATAATTGATTATCTTCAAATAGGAACACATCGCAGCAGCAAAAGCAGATAAATTATAGTTATGAGGACAATCTTTTTCATTGAATAGAAATACAGCACTTATTTATAGCAGCGGAGATAAAATGATAACTTGAAGTCACACAGAGATATATAGAACTTTATTCTCTTTATTGATAATTGAAGAAGAGTACAAGACCTGTATTGAAGTACAATGCTTACAACAATTCTCATGTTACATTGAAGGACAACTGAACAATGCTACAAAGCTTACATTTGATACTTGGATACATTGGATTACAACTCGATATACCAACTTGGCTTACAACTCACTGGTACAACTGATTACAATATTCCATACGTTATGCCCTTTATAAACAGAAGACATTATCTTGTACAAGGAGAGCTTCTGTATGCCCAATAATCTTCGATGCCGCGGGACCAATCAAGCCAATCATTGTGTGCAGAACATCCCAAGCACGAGCACCTGTCCACAAAATGTGGGTCAGCACATCATCTATGTACTGGCGAGCAGAATCCAACCCACTTTCCTAAATCAATATTTATGTAACCATTTAAGCAGTATTTATTGGAATGATCTTTCTATTTGGGACCTAGCATCAGTTTACAGTTCATGGAAAATATATATAGTAAAGCATGTAAACATATCCTTAGCAATACTCATGTAGACGTATCATTATAGCATTCTTGGTGTTGTCATGCAAAGACATCATTGAGGCATCGTTAACATTAACATCTTAACATGTTATGACAATTCTCACTTCAAGCATCACTTAGCATGTATGTTATGTTTGAGCAATGTTTATAGCAAGGCATCTTTCTAGCTTACTGAATGTAACATGTTAAGCAGGTTCTCATATTGAAAGACTACACACAACATCATTTACTTGGCACGTTAAGCACGCAAGTTAAACCAACACATATATTGAGTATATCACATTAAAGTAATTTCTTACCGATAGCCAACTCCCTCGTACCTGCATCAAATACAGGTTAACTGTTACACTTACTCTGCCTGCACCAAAATATTAATTAGCATGCATCCTACTACATGGTCGTTGGTGAAACTGCACCATAAAGGACTTTCCAACGGGTATTACGACGTACCATTCCAGGGTAGGTTGCAAGCCTAGCCGAATGTCCCGTAATACCTCGTGCCACCATAGCACGACCAATATTTCCTTCCGGGTCGAATCGGTCCCAGCGCCCCAGGTACCGTTCGAAAAAACTTACTCAGACTTGTACAAGTACGTCCATGACCATGCGAATGCGTGTCGACTCGATAAACACAAGTGCATGGTAAAACAATAGAAAGTAAGCAAAGCTAACAGTTCAACATCTCATCTAAATTTTGAGCCGTGTTCAACGACTAATCATTCCATCATTACCATCATTCCACTTGGTGATCTCCATGATCCCAAGCCTCATCATTCCTCATTATTGATTCATTGCAATATCTCTCATAGCATTCCTCTCAACGAGGAACCAACAACATTTTATTCATTTCAAAGGGACAAGCAGCTTTTTATTCGTTTTATTGGGACAATTATTATTCAGTTCATTGCTTACACGAAAAAAGGCAGCATCTCATTATTCAAGTATTCCATTTATTTCAACAGCATTAAACATAATGGACAATATTATCAATTCATTCGCAGGCATCAAATCACATTAGCAGTTCAATATTTATGTGTTGTTTATTTCAATAATTTTCAGTATAAGCATCTCTATTATTCAGCAAAACTAAATATGGGACATTTTAGGGACAATTCATAGCATTCCAATACTTCATTTTATTAAGCATGAAGGAGTAAGGAGGTGTCACGACCCGATACCCAAATTGTTGGGCCGGGCCAAGCCATGTCCAGCCTACGCTTGGTTGAAGCGTAGTAAGCTGTTCTAAGTATAGACAATAAATGATCTAAGCAGCTAACAGTTCTAAAATCATATTTAAAGTTCATCACAACACAGCATCTATAAGCGAAGGTAAACAAGTATAGATTTAATAATACATAACCAAAGTATCTAACTGGAGATAAAGTCCAGTATCCAAATATAAGTACAGACAAAGTCTAAGTCTCAAAACACAAGAAAGATAACTAAACAAGGTTCCCCGCTGGGGCCTCTACTGGAGCAAAGGCCAGGTCCTCAAAATCAGTGCCATAATATGTAACACATAGCATTTCCTTCTCGAAAAGTGAACCTACAACGTTATCCTGTCAGGACGGGAGCAAGTACAACCTCTACAACTAAAGTACTGAACATATAATGAAAGAGATGTACAACAAGAAATATGGTGTGATAAGTCTATAAAATAGGAAATAATGGAAACATGGCCTCATGGTACAACTGGAATCACAGTATCATGGTAACATAGGGAACATGGCATATCTGGAATCATGGTATAACTCATAATCTATCATGGCAAGGATACATATGTCATAGAGACAGATGTATATGTAATATTTAAAACTGTAGCAGGTACGTGATCGGTCAATAGATGTACAATGTGCTGAGGCACATAATGAAATGTACTTCCGTACAAGTGTAAAGGCGATAGATGTACATACGTACAAATACAGCTTTGAGAGTAAGGCCTACAGTGCAGTAACATATAAAATGAAACTTTGCTCGGTACTGTAGAGGGGGCATGATCACGTACTCAACTATCAGTTTTCCCATAACCCATATTCTAACATGCGAGAGATACGAGAACAGTAAAAACATGTGAGAGATACTGGGATCGGTATAAAGCACGGTAGATACTAATAGCAGTAAAACAGGTGAAAGTACTGAGAGCAGTAAAACATGTGAATACTCGGGCAGATATAAGCATAGTGAAACATGTACGGGGAACTAGTAAGAAGCATGTGAAGATATGATAACTGTCCTAAGCATGGTAGGGACTAAATTAATGTAACATGTGAAGATTTAACTTGCTACCTCGGTTAATACATGTTCTAGCATTAAAAGACAATAAATGAGTTTGTAGATGTACTTGCCTCGAGCAAAGCAAGAATACTAGTACGAAGATATAGATGTCCGGTGTCCTGTCAATAATGACATACAAACTCAGTTTTAAGCTATGATCAAGATTACACTAGTGGTGTGACACGACTCCTGACTGGATACTAACTAAGTGGGGACCTAGCATAAAAGTCTAATGTGGAGTGCCACTATACACAAACTAAATTCCTAGGGTCTTTACACTAGTGCGGGTGAGGTCCAATACGCCTATAACTCAAAACAACACAAAATATTGAAAGTCGTAATTATTTAATAAATAGATCAAACTGTACACTAAGTTCCAATAATTTTTGAGATAGACAAAAAGCTCAATTATATATAAATTAAAGTACCAAAATGATCCTTGTTAATTATAGAAATTTATACTAATTTTTCTGGGATTTATAAACCTCCATAAATATTTATTAAAAATCAACAAACACATGTATCCTGAAAATGAGTTCTGTTTTCCCATTTTATAAAATACCAAAAGTACTCATTAAATACTGGAAAAATTATAATAAATTAGCTAAATTAACATATTATTTAAATAATTTTTCTCAGATTTTTACAGTAACTAAAATATATATAAAAATTCAAAAACAGAAAGTAACAATTTTTGAAAAATAATTAATTATAAATTAAGGATAATACATAAACAAAATCTACAGATGTTGTCGGATGATAAAATAAATATCACCAACGTGTCCAGAACGGTCAAATCATCTAGGATAGCCTACCCATAAGTCCAATTTAGACACAGGGACAAAACGGTAATTTTAGGTCAAAATGATGTCCGCCGTTGGACACACTTCACACCAAAAAATGTGTCGGGATAGAAGTCTACAAAACCTAGCAAATTATATGTTCACGAATCCAGAATAATGATAATAACCCAACGGTATGTCCGAAAGGATTCCGATGTGCCGATCTCAAAATGATACGTTGACGCGACACTTAGTATCCGGTTTGCACGGAAATGTGCCGGAGCAAATGTCTTCAAAACTCAGCAAATTATATGTCAACGATTCCAGAATGACGATACGAACTCAACGGTATATCCAGAATTGGATTCCGATGAGCCGATCTCAAAGTGACCCGTTGACTCGAAAAGTGGGACCCGTTTTGTACCGAAATGCGTGCCAGGGCCCACGTTCTCCAAATTAAGCAACTTTTATATGAAAACATGTCAGAACGATGCCACGAATCTACTGGTGGTGTCAAAATTGAATCCGGAGTCCCGGGTTCAAAAATGAAATTTAACAAGTGCAAATTAAAATTCGGACGGCCACTTTGGCGTCGAATTCGA
>JANAVB010040715.1:0-55377 GCA_029216955.1 Iris pallida
AAGAGTTCGAATTCGCTTCTACTTGTGTTTATTTACTTTCCGCTGCAATGGGGACACTCTGTGCGACTCTGTGGCCTAGCTCAAATCGGCCGTTTCTGGACTTGGCCTTGCACGGGCAACCTAGGCCCGTGCGGCATCACGCCTTAGCGAGGACAATCGCTCCTACGGGAGCGGGGCGTGACAACATGCACTCCCCGAAGAAATAGACACAATGTCATGCAACCTCAAGCGCTCCCTGATAGCCCACCTCAACATGCTTACGAGGTCCCGCCTCAACAGGCTAGCGAGGGGACTTCTCAATGGACCGGCGAGGGGACTTCTCAATGGAGTGTCCAAGGGACTTCTCAATGGGGTGCCCAAGGGACTTCTCAATATGGTGCCCAAGGGACTTCTCAATGGGGTGGAGAGCCGACTTCTCAAAGGGGGTGGCCAAGAGACTTCTCTATGGGATAACATATTTGCCCCCGGTCATCTTACTTACACAGATCCTGACAACTCCATCAGCGCCGATACCTACTCAACCTGGTAATACACAGGAAGAAGGTCGTGATGTGCCCCCAGAGAATACGGCGGATAGGAAAGGCCGGCTCAATCTTAGGGAAGTTGAGCGTAGAAATTATTTGCGGGATGCCAGGGGAGGTTGATAAAATTTATGTAACATTGTAACAGTTGTTAAACTAATAGTATTCGTTCATAGTCTTTATAAAAAAATACAACTTTCTCAAAAAAAAAAAAACCGACTACAATTCTCTTGGTGGGTTTACATTTCCTTCTATTGTGTCATAATCCATTACAGTTACTACATCGAAGATTTCTTGTCTCTAAATCCTTTGCAATGATACGGTTCTTCTTAGGTCTTCCAGCTTTGCGCCGTAATTCTGGTACTCCAATTTCTCCTCTAACCAGGGCACTTTGAAGAGTGTAGGGAACTGGAATTGGCTCCAAGTGCGACTCGTATACGCTTCTTAATGCTTCTTTAGAGAAAAAAAAGCAGGATAATAACTTTCAATATTAATATTGGCAAAATTACACGCAAAACATGCATGTACACATGGAAGACAAGTATGATATCACCTTAAACATGAACAATATTTTTCATCTAGACGAACAACATATGTTCTATGTGTTTCATGATCTGCTATTTCAAATATCTAATCAATACTCAGTACTTGCAAGTATTGTTGTTCTCTATTGATACGTGCCATAGTTTTAACATCTTCGGACAATAAGTTGTTCAAGAACTTCAACATGTTTTCGATTTTTGTCCTGAAGTGTTATAATTTTGGCACGGACACCATCAAGTAATGTTGTTATTGGTTTATCACGCAAATTTTCCAGTTATCGAAGCATTTAGCAAGGTTGGAAGTTAATCTAATCTAGGACAAGGTGCATAAGCTGTTATCCAGTGTGCTAGAACATATGTTTCATCCCCTTCTACTCCAATGATCCATTTATAAACATCCAAATTTTCAACTTTAATTCTTTCAAAACAATAGTTCGCATATGTTTCATTATAACATCTTGCAAGAGAATCTAATCTACATCGAAAATGTTTCAATCTGTCTACTGATTTCAATTTGTAATACCCAGTTTTTCAGATAAGGGTAATTTTGAAATTTTATAATTATAATTATTTTTAATGATATTTATTTTATATTATGATTTTAGTGATTTTTAAATTATTTTAAACTATTTAAATTCATGACTTGTGGTTTTGACGTTTTGCTAGTGAAATCCTAGAGACTGTTTGACCTAAAGCCTAACCATGTGATTATGATATTTTAATATCATTTTTGGCCTAAGGATATTTTTGCATTTGACCTCTTTGAATTATTTTGATATCATTTTATTATTTATGATATTGTTTTGGGGTTATTTGAGTCGGGTTCGAATTTCAACTCAATCCGACTTGAAACGGGGACCCGGGGGTAGTTTGACTCTAGTGGGGCCCACACACTAGTTAGGCATAGCCCACATGATATTAAATTTAGTCCACATGATAGAAATATTTTAGTTAGAGGTTAGACTAATTATTATGGATAAGGTTAGTGTGATTAGAGACTTTAGAATGACTAATTTAGCCCAACCAATTAGCCATTTCCTAATACTCATCGAATAGGTTAGTGGGGGCATTTTGGACCTTACCATAATAGGACAAATAGCCCCATATGGCCAGCCACTTTGGGAGAGATAGGCTCAAGTTCATTTCATTATTCTCATCCACACTCTCTCTTATTCTTCCCCAAATTTCTAGAGAGCAATCCCTAGCAATTTCTCCACCAAATCCTTCCATTTCGCCACCAAATCTTCTTCTTTCCTTCTCCATTCTAGCCAAGGAGGAAGCTACCCAAGTCTGGGAGGATTCGGAGCTCGTTCGTGTCCTTTTGGAATCTCTACGTGTCGGTGTCGCTCCGGGAAGACTTCTCTTCGATTCGATCTACCGGGAGGTATAAATCCCTTCTCCTTTTCATTTCCTCATGCAAATAGGTCTATTTTGAACCCATAGGAATGACCCCCATGGTTGCATCTCCATTTGTGTCCATTTCGTGTCTATTTGGAGGTCATAGGAGTGTCCTTTGTGTTGTGGTTGTGTCCATGTGGGAAAATCACAAATTTGGACACACTATGTGTTGTTGTTATGTATGAATGAATTATTATATGTTAATCTCATATTTTTGTATTGGAGATGTGTTCTATAGTGTCTCATATATATATATATATATATATTAGTGTAGAGAGTGAGTTCTTGTATATTATGTTATATACTTGTGTTCTTTTGTCTCAAACTACCCAAATCCGTCATGATTTTATCCACGTTTTTAATTTCAGCCCTAACTTAGAAATGTCATAACTTCTAGCTCAAAGCTCGGTTAATCTCCCATTTTTTTAAAGAAGCGTATTGAAGTTAGCTTTCCAAAAACATGTATTAAGGTCTAATTCTTTCTGTAACTTTCTGGAGAATTATTTGAGTGTCAGCTGTACGAAAGACAAACGCGTTCTCGGTGTTTTCGCGATTCCGGGAGTTTTCGGAAACGAAAACGCGATCCGTTTGAAGTTTCGGAAAGCTAACACATTGATCTATAACATACTTTAATCCTAGATTTTAATTCATGCTGAGATGGTACAGTATTGATTATTAGTAGGAGTTACTATTCGGCATATGCATTTTGTGCACCCTTGTGTGTAATATAATGTTCTATTTGATTTAACCCATGTTAATGTATATACATTATGTAATTAAATAGAGAATGCAAGCATGAGTAAATGTTTAAATAAATGGTGTATGAGGTGTAAGTATCCTATCTAATGTAAGCATGTATAAGTATGGCTTGTAATGAATATGTAGGTTCCATAGTATGTAATGTATGGTGCATATAGTGGTGCAAGAGAATAAATGAATGATGAATGAATGCAAGCATGAATGTAATGTATAATAGATGTAATATATATAGCCTTGTTAGGAATAAAACTGGAATTTAGTTTTGTTTCACTAAATAAGAGATACATGAGAACTCATATATGTGAATGTTAACTTCCTATTGACACCTTGCTACACAACTGTCATGCCTCACTATCACTCCACACATAATACACACTACACTATATAACCTTCACACCCTCACTCATTGACACTCTCACTCACACATTGCCTAACACTCATTTCATGATAACACACACATGTTCTTGTGCACTTTCATGACACACACACACACCCATGAACACATACACATGCTCTTCTCTCTCTCTCTCTCTCTCTATATATATAATATATATATATATATAATATATATATATATATATATATATATACTGTACATGGCTAAATGTGTTAATGTGGTAAATAGAGTTTTCTATAGTTATATATATATATATATATATATATATATATATATATATATATATATATGTGTGTGTGTGTGTGTATAGGGCCTAGTGTTGAATTCTCTTTTCATGTACACCTCCATGTTCACACACACATATCTTTACATGTTAGCTTCCTTTCTCTTATGTATAATATTGAAGTGATGGCTTGTGTTTGGCTTGTATAGCCTTGTGATTGGTGTGTGATTGCTAGACTAGGCTTGGTTAGGCCAAGTGAGACTTATTAGACTTGTTGGGCTAGGATTTGACCTAGTTGACCTAGTTTGACTAGTCTAGTTGATTGGAGTTGACCAAGTGTTGACTTTAGTCTAGTTTGACCTAGACAGCATGCAGATGCATTGTAGATTATATTTATCATTCCCTGTGTACATCTTGACTTGTGTTGCTCTAACTAGGAGTCAGGTACCTCATCTCGGACAGTACATTTACTTCAGACATTCAGATACGAGGCGAGTACATTCTCTGTCCGTTTCATACTTGTCTGGATTTATATTCTTGCTCTAGATTACTGTACTTGATGCTGACACGATCATTATCACGGATTGGTACTATACGGATCTTCTTCTGAGATGTTATCTCCTTGTATTCACTAAATACATATTATGATGTGCGTTTCATTTACATATTGTATTTATTGAATACCTATATCCTTGTATACTCCTTGTGCATATTGTACTCTCAGTATCACATGAGTCCCAGGGATAGACCATTTTACAACTATTGTATAACATTGTACATCTATTGTATAATTGTACATCCATTGTATAACATTATACATCCATTGTATAACATTGTACATCTATTGTATAATATTGTACATCTATTGTATAACATTGTACACTATTGTGCAAGATAACGTAACCGGAGTAGATCCTTGTGTATTGATTTGGGGAGGGGGAGTAGAATTGGTTATGTAATCAAATCCTATTGTACAACATTGTATAACTATTGTATATGTCTATTGTACACCCACGTACAATGGAGTTACCATTGCATTTTCCTAGACCGTTTACATAACCATATTGTACTCTAAATCACAGTAGGCTTACAGTTCTTATTTATCATATTTAGATATTTTCTGTTATCAAATCTCTACTGTTTTTCATATACTTCTTACTTCTTCACTTTCAGCGTTTCATGTACCTTACTCTATTGCATGTTTTATATTTTCTAACATGATATGAACTGCGTGAGATGTTTTGTGCTCGCTCCCGTCCTGACTGGACCTGTTGAAAATTTTACAGAGGATGATGAGGCACCCTGCACCCTTACTTGGAGTTTGCCTAGTTGACACTCGCGACCTGGACCCCAGGGGAGGTTCAGGCAGCTGCTGAGGACGATACCTTGCTTAGCATAGATAGTTTAGACTGTTTTCCTTTATGTTTAGTTGTTGTTCTTGATTCAGAGTTTGTATATTGTAGAGATGTTGAGACTTGTATTTCATTTCTGTTGTACCTCGGTTGAGGATTCTCTATCTATTTTTATCGTGTCATATTCTATCTCTAGATTGTGATTGAGTTGTACCTCTGTGTTGGCCTCCTTATGGAGAGCATTCATATTATGTTAGTTATAGTTCATGACCTAGAACAGCGTTCTACCGCCAACACTGCGGCGTAGGCTGGGCGTTGTTACGCTCTCGTACCCTCACAGTGGGTGCGGGTCGTGACACGTTTTTAGTGATGGCCCATGCAGGTCGAGTTTATGTAGTGGTATTCGAACTAGAGTATCACTACAGCCTGCAGCAGGATTAGGATTATTTTTAGAGGTACTCAATCACATTAGGAAAAACTCTTAATCAGATTCCTTTGTCTAAAATTATTGCTTATTGACTTCCCTTGAATATAAACTGTCCTCCTTTGAATTTTCGCTTCATTCTCAGAAATTGCTCCTTGTTTTGATCTGTTTTTCATGATGGTTATGAAGACAGGATCTCATCACTTCGGTTCGGGGGATACTATCGAGAGGCTGGCCACCTCTCGTCCTGTTCATCAGGGCCTCGAGACCGCAGCTCCTGTTGTGCCGACTCAGGTTGGCGTATCTACTACATTGGAGGTGCACCTCTATCTGTACAGAGATTTTCTTCCGTCATTTCTGATTTCTCTCAGCAGCGGTGATTCATGCAGTATTAGCAGCAGACCAGGGGAAACCAGCAGGGCGAGCTATCGTCAGGCCAGTCGAGGATGCACAGACCGTTGGAGATCTTGCAGCAAGTTCCGTTTTTCTCAATTCCATTCCCGCAATTGTCTTTTATAATTACCTTGAAATCCGATTCCATCTGTTCCTTGTTGATTGATTAATTTTGTCATGTTACTCTTTTGTTGTGTTTGTTTTTTTTCTGAGAAAATCATATGGGCTAGGTCGCCTAAATCATGGAATCTAGAATCCTCGATAGTCGTGTTAGTTGGCATAGTGCGGATATGTAGTCAGATTTCAGATGTATTTCTTGGGTATGGGAATTTAAGGTTTTAGCCGTCGCATGCGACTATACGAAAATTTTAAATACCATGAACCTAGAGGTACGTACCTTAGTCAAGGACTCTGTGATTATTGTAGCCTTGCTCACTAGCATGATGAAGACTCTGGACAACATGATTTTGGACAGACGCATATGATTAGCAGATTGTATCTTGAGAAGGTTTAAAGCATCATACCCTTTTTGTTGTTATAAATGACTTAGGAGTAGGGATATTTAGATTGTAGAGCTTGTTCATAGGTAGTTCCTTCATAGTATAGATATGGTGACTTGTAGAGTGTCTGTACCCTAGAGGTGATTGTTAGCATTGGTGCTAGAATAGTAACCCATTGCAGATAATTTCCTGTTATTATGATACCAACCAGTTACGTATAGGATGTTAGTATGCCATACAACCTTGATGATTATTTATTGTTTTCCTTTACCCTTCCAGTAAGGCACCCAGTAACCAGAGCCTGCCCTTGAGCATAGTTGTAGTTTCACCTAGGACTAAGAGGTCTATATATAGATGATATACTTAGGATATATGTGATGGGTTGTTGTTCTTGAGTATATATATATATATGGTATTTGGGATTGGTGTGCTTAGCTTGTGGGTAATTAGTTATGGGTGACTTGATAGGATTTGGAAGTTAAGAGCTAGTCTATTATAGAGTTTTCTTTGCTAATCCCTAGTTACCAACACTAGGTAGCTAGCATAGGTAAAAGTCCTAAGAAGTTGACCAGCTGATGACCAAGTACTAGGATGTTGAAGAAATTGACTAGTGATTGACCCTTGTCTATGTTCGGCCTAGAAAAGGGTGCGATCATCTTAATTTCGAGGACGAAATTTTTATAAGGTGGGTAGGATTGTAATACCCAGTTTTTCAGATGAGGGTAATTTTGAAATTTTATAATTATAATTATATTTAATGATATTTATTTCATATTATGATTTTTAGTGATTTTAAATTATTTTAAACTATTTAAATTCATGACTTGTGGTTTTGACGTTTTGCTAGTGAAATCCTAGAGACTGTTTGACCTAGAGCCTAACCATGTGATTATGATATTTTAATATCATTTTTGGCCTAAGGATATTTTTGCATTTGACCTCTTTGAATTATTTTGATATCATTTTATTATTTATGATATTGTTTTGGGGTTATTTGAGTCGGGTTCGAATTTCAACTCAATCCGACTTGAATCGGGGACCCGGGGGTAGTTTGACTCTAGTGGGACCCACACACTAGTTAGGCATGGCCCACATGATATTAAATTTAGTCCATATGATAGAAATATTTTAGTTAGAGGTTAGACTAATTATTATGGATAAGGTTAGTGTGATTAGAGACTTTAGAATGACTAATTTAGCCCCAACCAATTAGCCCTTTCCTAATACTCATAGAATAGGTTAGTGGGGGCATTTTGGACCTTACCATAACAGGACAAATAGCCCCATATGGCCAGCCACTTTGGGAGAGGATAGGCTCAAGTTCATTTCATTATTCTCATCCACACTCTCTCTCTTGTTCTTCCCCAAATTTCTAAAGAGCAATCCCTAGCAATTTCTCCACCAAATCCTTCCATTTCGCCACCAAATCTTTTTCTTTCCTTCTCCATTCTAGCCAAGGAGGAAGCTACCCAAGTTTGGGAGGATTCGGAGCTCGTTCGTGTCCTTTTGGAATCTCTACGTGTCGGTGTCGCTCCGGGAAGGCTTCTCTTCGATTCGATCTACCGGGAGGTATAAATCCCTTCTCCTTTTCATTTCCTCATGCAAATAGGTCTATTTTGAACCCATAGGAATGACCCCCATGGTTGCATCTCCATTTGTGTCCATTTCGTGTCTATTGGAGGTCATAGGAGTGTCCTTTGTGTTGTGGTTGTGTCCATGTGGAAAAATCCCAAATTTGGACACACTATGTGTTGTTGTTATGTATAAATGAATTATTACATGTTTAATCTCATATTTTTGTATTGGAGATGTGTTCTATAGTGTCTCATATATATATATATATATATATATATATATATATATATATATATATATATATATTAGTGTAGAGAGTGAGTTCTTGATATATTATGTTATATACTTGTGTTCTTTTGTCTCAAACTACCCAAATCCGTCATGATTTTTATCCACGTTTTTAATTTCAGCCCTAACTTAGAAATGTCATAACTTCTAGCTCAAAGCTCGGTTTAATCTCCCATTTTTTTTTAAAGAAGCGTATTGAAGTTAGCTTTCCAAAAACATGTATTAATAGGCCTAATTCTTTCTGTAACTTTCTGGAGAATTATTTGAGTGTCAGCTGTACGAAAGACAAACGCGTTCTCGGTGTTTTCGCGATTCCGGGAGTTTTCGGAAACGAAAACGCGATCCGTTTGAAGTTTCGGAAAGCTAACACATAGATCTATAACATACTTTAATCCTAGATTTTAATTCATGCTGAGATGGTACAGTATTGATTATTAGTAGGAGTTACTATTCGGCATATGCATTTTGTGCACCCTTGTGTGTAATATAATGTTCTATTTGATTTTAACCCATGTTAATGTATATACATTATGTAATTAAATAGAGAATGCAAGCATGAGTAAATGTTTAAATAAATGATGTATGAGGTGTAAGTATCCTATCTAATGTAAGCATGTATAAGTATGACTTGTAATGAATATGTAGGTTCCATAGTATGTAATGTATGGTGCATATAGTGGTGCAAGAGAATAAATGAATGATGAATGAATGCAAGCATGAATGTAATGTAATAATAGATGTAATATATATAGCCTTGTTAGGAATAAAACTGGAATTTAGTTTTGTTTCACTAAATAAGAGATACATGAGAACTCATATATGTGAATGTTAACTTCCTATTGACACCTTGCTACACAACTGTCATGCCTCACTATCACTCCACACATAATACACACTACACTATATAACCCTCACACCCTCACTCATTGACACTCTCACTCACACATTGCCTAACACTCATTTCATGATAACACACACATGTTCTTGTGCACTTTCATGACACACACACACACCCATGAACACATACACATGCTCTTCTCTCTCTCTCTCTCTCTCTCCTCTCCTCTCTCTCTCTCTATATATATATATATATATATATATATATATATATATACTGTACATGGCTAAATGTGTTAATGTGGTAAATAGAGTTTTTCTATAGTTATATATATATATATATATATATATATATATATATATATATATATATAGGGCCTAGTGTTGAATTCTCTTTTCATGTACACCTCCATGTTCACACACACACACATATCTTTACATGTTAGCTTCCTTTCTCTTATGTATAATATTGAATGTGATGGCTTGTGTTTGGCTTGTATAGCCTTGTGATTGGTGTGTGATTGCTAGACTAGGCTTGGTTAGGCCAAGTGAGACTTATTAGACTTGTTGGGCTAAGATTTGACCTAGTTGACCTAGTTTGACTAGTCTAGTTGATTGGAGTTGACCAAGTGTTGACTTTAGTCTAGTTTGACCTAGACAACATGCAGATGCATTGTAGATTATATTTATCATTCCCTGTGTACATCTTGACTTGTGTTGCTCTAACTAGGAGTCAGGTACCTCATCTCGGACAGTACATTTACTTCAGACATTCAGATACGAGGCGAGTACATTCTCTGACCGTTTCATACTTGTCTGGATTTATATTCTTGCTCTAGATTACTGTACTTGATGCTGACACGATCATTATCACGGATTGGTACTATACGGATCTTCTTCTGAGATGTTATCTCCTTGTATTCACTAAATACATATTATGATGTGCGTTTCATTTACATATTGTATTTATTGAATACCCATATCCTTGTATACTCCTTGTGCATATTGTACTCTCAGTATCACATGAGTCCCAGGATAGACCATTTTACAACTATTGTATAACATTGTACATCTATTGTATAATATTGTACATCCATTGTATAACATTATACATCCATTGTATAACATTGTACATCTATTGTATAATATTGTACATCTATTGTATAACATTGTACACTATTGTGCAAGATAACGTAACCGGAGTAGATCCTTGTGTATTGATTTGGGAAGGGAGAGTAGAATTGGTTATGTAATCAAATCCTATTGTACAACATTGTATAACTATTGTATATGTCTATTGTACACCCACGTACAATGGAGTTACCATTGCATTTTTCTAGACCGTTTACATAACCATATTGTACTCTAAATCACAGTAGGCTTACAGTTCTTATTTATCATATTTAGATATTTCCTGTTATCAAATCTCTACTGTTTTTCATATACTTCTTACTTTCAGCGTTTCATGTACCTTACTCTATTGCATGTTTTATATTTCCTAACATGATATGAACTGCGTGAGATGTTTTGTGCTCGCTCCCGTCCTGACTGGACCTGTTGAAAATTTTACAGAGGATGATGAGGCACCCTGCACCCTTACTTGGAGTTTGCCTAGTTGACACTCGCGACCTGGACCCCAGGGGAGGTTCAGGCAGCTGCTGAGGACGATACCTTGCTTAGTATAGATAGTTTAGACTGTTTTCCTTTTATGTTTAGTTGTTGTTCTTGATTCAGAGTTTGTATATTGTAGAGATGTTGAGACTTGTATTTCATTTCTGTTGTACCTCGGTTGAGGATTCTCTTATCTATTTTTATCGTGCCATATTCTATCTCTAGATTGTGATTGAGTTGTACCTCTGTGTTGGCCTCCTTATGGAGAGCATTAATATTATGTTAGTTATAGTTCATGACCTAGAACAGCGTTCTACCGCCGACACTGCGGCGTAGGCTGGGCGTTGTTACGCTCTCGTACCCTCACAGTGGGTGCGGGTCGTGACACAATTTTTGTTTAAAAATGCTGAATACAAAAAAAATGAGACGATTCTGGAAAAGTAGCACGCATAACATTTATTAATCCTTTTTGTTTATCAGAAATAAAAGAAATTCTATTACATGCATCAAAATACTGATCAAAAGATGTTCTAAAACAACCTAAAAACCAGTTCCAAGAATCAGTGCTTTCACTTTCGGCAACAACATAAGCAATTGGATATAATTGATAGTTAGGATCATGAGCACAAGCAATAAATAAGATATCCCGATATCTAGATGAAAGAAAAGTAGCATCAATACTAATCATAGATAGACATCCCTTTAAAAATCCATCAATGCATGCCTTGAAACATATAAAAATTCTTTCAAAACTATTGTGTTCATTAGTCTTTATAAAACATCTGCTACCCGAATTTGTCTCGATAATTGTAGAAGCATATCGTTCAAGACTACCGCAAGCATCGATAAATCTACCATTTATTTCAGATAAAGTAATTTCTCTAGCTTTCCAAGCTTTTGAATATTTGATACGTATTCGATGTTCTCTATATATATCCTTGACAACATGCGATGGACTATACGACTGGTCATCTCTAATTTTATTAAATATTTTATTTTTAATCCATACAGTAGTAGCTAATGGATGACTACCTGTTGTAAGTCCACATAAGCAAGAATGTTGATTTTCTAACGTAGTAATAACAAATGTCTCGCTATTACCAATAGATTTAGCGTATACTCTCCAATTACAACTAGATTCGTTACATTTATATATAATCTTATGAGCATTATTAGAAGTAGCCGAACAAGTAAAATTATGCTTAATTGCTGTCACTAATTAAACTTCTAAATTTAATACGATTTTCAAATTGTCTTCCAACAAATAATTCAGGAGTATCAACATTACCATCATTATTATCAAATTCATCATATACATTTTCAACTAAATCATCACTATTGGCATCGTCGTCATTACCTTCATCTACTATATTTTCTTCTTCAGTGGCAAAAATAACTTGGTGAGAAAAACTAGGACCAAGACAAACATTAGTAGTTTCATTATTAAGAGCACGTCTACTACTTATATGAGGTGGTGCAGGAGTAACAAAAATACTAATATACGGTAATTGTACATTAATTTGAAGAATAAAGGTCCATGCTTGATCACTATTTAAATTTATAGAATTAGAAGCAAAAATATGTACTAATATAAATTCATCAAAATCGATAGAAAATTGTTCGGCCATTAAATTACATAAACTACTAATCGTAATATTTCGATCTACTATAAGAACTTCAGTTAAACCTCCTTCGTAAGCTAACCCATTAAGAATGCCTCCAAGCGAGCATAAAAGTGTTACACTTTGATCCATGTTGGTAGGTGAAAGAAACACAAAGCGAGCTTTCTACTTGTTCGGAATAGCAATTTGAGATGGAGAGAAAGATATTGAGAATTCTGAGATGGGAAGAAAAAATAGACTACAATTTATAACAATGAAATGAAAGAGCCGTTGTAAAAGAAATTAGTCATTGGAGTAAAAATAGTCGTTGAAGTAGCCGTTGTAATTGAAATAGCATGTTAAAAAACCGACTCAAAAAAAACCAACTCAAAAAAAACCAACCCAAAACCACCCAAGCTCCACTCCTGCTTGAAAAAATATAAAAATATATAATTAAAAAAATAAAATAAGTGATTTCCGTCCGTCTGAATGGCAGAATTTGGACTTCGTCTGTCGGAAAATGTTAGATTATATTTGTAATGTAAATATGGCCCATAAGCCCAAATGTAGACACTATATATTGTAACAAATCTTAGCAATGAGAACAAGGCATTATTATTTCCTACATGGTATCAGAGCCTCCAGAAAAATCCTAGCCGTCCTCAAACTCCGAAATATTCCCATCTTACGCGTCCGCTTCCGCGCCGATCCGCCGAATACGCGCCTGATCAGAAAGGTTCGCCGCCGACGCCCGACCGCGCTGACCGCGCCGACGCCTGACCGAGCCGACGCCTGACCGCTCGCGCCGACGCCTGATCGCGCCGACGCCTGACCGCTCGCACCGACGCCTGACCGCGCGGACGCCTGACCGCGCCGACGCGTGACCGCTCGCGCCGACGTCTGACCGCGTCGACGCCTGATCGCGCTGGTTCGCCGCCGCCGGCCACTTCACGCGGCCCCCGCGCCTGACCTTGCACGGGCCGACCCCTTCACGCGGTTCCCGCGCCTGACCGATCCCGGCGCCCGACTGCACCGGCCGTCCCCTACGCGCCTGACTGCGGCAGACCCCGCCGCTCGCCTCTCCGCGCCAGATCCGGCGCCCCTGATCGCGGCCGATTCGCCGCCGACCCCGTCCATCAGCAGCGGATTCATCGGAGTTGTACAAAATTTTGTACACCCGACATCCGCTCGCCCCTACGTGCCAGATCCGGCGCCCCTGATCGCGGCCGATTCGTCGCCGACCCCGTCCATCAGCGGCCGATTCGTCGTAGTTGTACAAAAAATTTGTACACCCGACATCCGCGAAGGCAGATGATGCTGCGTCCAGCTACTCCGTCGCGACTGGCGGTGGCGGTGCACACAACCCAAATTATCCTAATCCGAATGATCCATATTTTCTGTGTTCTGCTGATCAACCAGAAAATATCATTACTCCTATTGTTTTCCGTGGACCGAACTATGCTGAGTGGTCTCGGTCGATACGTCTCTCCCTGATCTCTAGGCGAAAGATCACTTTTCTGGAAGGTACTGAAGTCAAACCTGTTAATGATGCTAGTAAATTGCTTGATTGGAGATGCGTGCAAGCGCTATTGGTTCAATGGGTTCTTAATACCATTGATCCGTCTTTGAAAAAATCTTTGCCGTACTTTGAGGAGGTTTATCCATTGTGGAACTTGTTGGAGAAAAGATTTGTTGTTAGCAATGGCACTCGGAAGCAACAAATTAAGGTGGCTTTGGCTGAGTGCAAACAAACGGCTTCGATGTCTGTGGAAACCTACTTTGAAAATTTACAGTCTTTGTGGGATGAACAAGCTGCTTATTTCCCATTGCCTACTTGTACCTGTGGTGAACTTGCTGCAAAGCTACAGGCTATGAGGGATGAAGACCACTTTCAGGACTTTATGTATGGGTTGAATGCTGAGTTGTATGGTCATACCCGATCTAATCTTCTGGCTCAGGATCCTCAGCCAAGTTTAGATCGGGTATACCAGGCAGTCCGTGAGGAGAAGGATATGCGAAAATCTCAGGTCCAATCCGCTACTGAGGAGGTGTTGGCGCTGGCTATCAAGACTTCACTCGTCTTTCTACTGCTTCTAATAGTAGAACCTCAGATTCCAGGGACAAATCAGGTATGATCTGTACTCATTGCAAGAAAACAGGTCATGATGTTGCAACTTGCTTTGCCAAGATTGGCTATCCAGAGTGGTGGGAGACTCGTCCTCGACGTGAGGGCGAACGTGGTACTGGTGGTGGCAGAGGCCCGGCACCACAGCAGAGACGTGATGGGGGACGCGGTACTGGTGGCGCAGGGGTTGTTCATCATGTCGCCGCTGCTGGTCATGGTGTCCCTGCTGGTCTTGCTGGGAGTTCGGCAGATATGATGCATGGAGGGTATCCTTCACCACTCTCAGGTAAACAATAGCAGAAACTGATGAGCTTGTTGGGTAACGACAATCCTTCCAAACCTGGTTCTTCAAACTCTGATCGTCTGATGGGTAAGAATTCTTCTGTCACTTGGATATTCGATACTGGGGCTACTCTTCATGCGACAGGTTCTTGTGACTGTTTAGTTGATTGCTTTGAGGGCCCTGTCTGTCCTGTGATTTTGCCTGATAGGAGCACTATTGAGGCTGTTCTGAGAGGCAAAGTATTTTTGACTGCTTCATTGGTGTTGATGAATGTTCTTTATGTTCCGACATTGACTTGCAACTTGATCTCTGTCTCACAATTGATTGGTGCCAGAAATTGTGATATATTATTTACTCCTGATTTGTGTTTTGTTCAGGACCGAAGTACGAGGATGGTGATTAGAGCAGGTGAACAAAGGGGTGGACTTTACTTCTTGGGGGAGGTTCCAGCTTCTTTGGCTTCGGTGATCCTGGCATACAGAGAGAGTGATTCCGAGGTTTGACATAGTAGACTGGGCATCCTTCAGATAAAGTAATGCAGACTTTACCTTTTCTTTCTGGTAGTAGTGTATTTTCTCATAAGGCTTGTGACATTTGTCATCAAGCTAAACAGACTCATGATACTTTTCCTGATAGTAGTAGTCGTGCTTTGAGATGCTTTGAACTTATACACTGTGATCTGTGGGGACCATATCGTGTTCCGTCATCTAATGGGGTACGATATTTTTTGACTTTGGTGGATGATTTTTCTAGAGCTGTTTGGGTTATTTTATTGACGGATAAGTGTGATATTTATTCTATGTTTCTTAAATTCATTGCTATGGTGAAGCGTCAGTTTGGGGCCGATATACGTCGTGTGCGGAGTGACAATGGCACTGAATTTAATTTTTTACGAGATTATTTTTCATCTCAAGGTATATTGTTCCAAACGTCCTGTGTTGGGACACCTCAACAGAATGGAAGGGTGGAAAGAAAACATCGTCATATTTTAAATGTAGCCAGGGCATTGAGATTTCAGGGTTCTCTTTCTGTGGATTTTTGGGAGGAGTGTGTTCTGGGTACATGTTATTTGATAAATAGAACACCTTCTAGTATCTTGCATTTTAAGTCTCCTTATGAAGTTTTATATGGTTCGGCTCCTTCGTATGATCATCTACGTATTTTTGGTTGTCTGTGCTATGCGTATGATTTGAAATCCCGACATGATAAATTTGCTAGCAGGAGTAGAAAATGTATCTTTGTTGGTCCACTTGATAAAAAGGGCTGAAAACTGTATGATTTGGAGACTGGTGAATTTTTTGTCCCGTGATGTTACTTTTTATGAAAAAGAATTTCCTGGGTGTGGCTCTACTAGCGAGCTGTCTTCTGCGATACGCCATACATCTGTTGAGGTGCCGGGAGACGATATAGAGGCTTTTGGGATGGTGCCGGCTACGGTTGCTGAGGCCGGAGTGGTTGCTGGCGGCTCGGCACCGAGCGGCGAGGATGCACAGGTAGCTGCAGAAGTATTGACAGGAGAGTCCGCTGGGGGTAATGCGGATACTACGGATGATACAGGGGATACAGTGTTGCCAGAGGTGCCCGACGAGGTAGTATTGGGAAGAGGAATGAGAAAGAAATCACAGCCAGTGCGATTACAGGATTTTGTGACGAATGCTGTTAGAAGTAAAAGTCCCCCCTTCACCACAGTTCATCTGTTCCCGTCACTTCCTCAGGTACTTCGTATCCTCTAACACAATTTCTAAGTTATGACATATTTACTGCTGGACACAGAGATTTTCTTGCAGCTATCACTGCAGTTGTTGAGCCTACTTCATATCGTCAGGCCTCGCGAGATTCAGGCTGGCGCGTGGCTATGCAAACTGAAATACAGGCTATGGAAGATAATGGGACATGGAGTCTTGTCGATTTGCCTCCTGGAAAGAAAGCATTGGGAAGTAGATGGGTGTACAAAATTAAGTACAACTCCAACGGAAGTGTTGAGCGCTTAAAGGCACGGCTGGTTGTGTTCGGTAATCATCAGGTTGAGGTGGTCGACTATTCAGAGACTTTTGCCCCGGTAGCTAAGATGCCTACAGTTCGGGCGTTCTTGGCTATTGCAGCTGTGAGAGGCTGGACTTTGCACCAGATGGATGTGCACAATGTTTTTCTTCATGGAGAACTGACAGAAGAAATATATATGAAGTTGCCACTAGGTTTTTTGCATAGTGAACCCAACAAAGTGTGTCGCCTGCGTAAGTCTCTATATGGATTGAAACAGGCACCACGTTGTTGGTTTGCTAAGCTTGCTGCTTCTCTGATATCCTATGGATTTATTCAATCTCATTCCAATTATTCCCTTTTCTCTCTTTTTAAAGGGAAGGTATAGTTGCATGTTTTGATCTATGTGGATGATATGATTGTGTCTGGTAATGACTCAGGTGCTTTAGACGCTTTCAAAAAGTACCTTAGTTCTTGCTTTCACAAGAAGGACCTTGGTGTATTAAAGTACTTTCTTGGCATAGAGGTGGCTCGGAGTGCAGAAGGAATTTCCTTGTGTCAAAGGAAGTATGCTTTGGACATCATTTCAGAATGTAGCTTGATGGGGTCTCGACCTGCTGGTTTTTCCATGGAGCCCAACCACAAGCTGGCCGAATCGACTAGTCCAAAGATGGCGGATGCGGAGACTTATCGGAGGCTGGTTGAGAGGTTGATTTATCTATCATTTACTCGCCCTGACTTAGCCTATGCTGTGCATATCTTGTCTCAATTCTTACAGGAGCCTCGACAAGATCATTGGCATGCTGCTTTGAGAGTTGTCAGATATCTCAAACATGCACCGGGACAGGGTATTCTTTTGAAAGCTGATTGTGATCTCCGTCTTTCTGGTTGGTGTGATTCCGACTGGACAAGTTGTCCCTTGACTCGCCGCTCTGTTACAGGCTGGTTGGTGTTTCTGGGAGGGTCTCCTATTTCTTGGAAGACCAAGAAGCAACTAACTGTTTTCCGATCTTCCGTTGAAGCTGAATACCGATCTCTTGCTGCGCTTGTTTGTGAGTTGAAATGGTTGAAGAAATTATTGGTGTGTTTGGGCGTTCGCCAGGAGTCTGCTATGTCGGTGTATTGTGACAGTCAGTCTGCCCTGCACCTGGCTCAGAACCCGGTATTTCATGAGCGCAGTAAGCATATTGAGGTGGATTTGCATTTTGTTCGCGATGTTATTCGAGATGGCACCGTAATAGCCTCGCATGTTCCTACTTCTTCTCAACTGGCTGACATCTTCACCAAGCCCCTTGGAAAGCATGTGTTTGATTCTTTACTTTCCAAGTTGGGCATTTGTGACTTGCATGCTCCAACTTGAGGGGGGGTGTTAGATTATATTTGTAATGTAAATATGGCCCATAAGCCCAAATGTAGACACTATATATATTGTAACAAACCCTAGCAATGAGAACAAGGCATTATTATTTCCTACAGAAAAGTCTTGTTTTCGAAATTCTTGCAAACATGTTACTTCCAGTGTAATTTTATAAAAGTTTGTTACTTTACAGCAAATTTTCTGAAATTAAAAAGGAAAGTAAAAAAAAAAAATTCAAAACGGCCCCTACTTCTATTCACCCGCAGCCTGCATTTTCCTGCAGTGCGCCTTCTTCTACACTCCCCCTCAAGTGAGTTGTGGAGTGAACGTTGACCATGTTGAAGTTGTCCAAAAGACTTTGAAATTTGAACCCCACAACTCCATTGTGAACACGTCTGTGATCTACTGAGATGACAATAGACAACACAAACTTCCTCAAAATCAAGCTTCTCCCGGATGAAATGGCGATTAATCTCTATGTGCTTGGATCGATCATGTTGTACCAGATCCCTCGCAATACTTATAGTTGCTTGATTATCATTATAAAGTCGAACATTAAGTTCAAATTTTATATTTCCAGTTCTAGCATGAGTCTCTGAATACAAATTCTTTTGTAAATTCCGTGTACTAAAACGATGTACTCCGTCTTGCCACTCAATTTTGAAACTACTGATTGTTTCTTACTTCTCCAACTTACTAAGTTCCCTCCAACATAGGAGTAATAACCTAAGGTTGACCTTCGATCGTCAATAGAGCCTGCCCAATCAACATCCTTAAATACCTCAATCCGTAGATGATCACTTCGCTTGAATTGAATCCCTTTGCCAGGACACGTCTTCAAGTACAGTAGGATCCGATCAACAACGTCTGAGGAGCATACTTAAATTGACTCACAATACTTACTGCATATGTGATATCAGGATGTGTGACTAATAGGTACAAAAGCCTCTCAACCAATCTCTGATGCTGGCTGATATCTTCTAACAGATCTCTTGTGGTGCTAAGGTGATGATTGGATCAATAGGAGATTCAATTGGCATTGGACCAAGTTTGTCAATTTCTTTCGACAAATCAAAAGCATACTTCCCCTGACATATAAAAATACACTTTGTTGACCTGGCCACCTCTGTTCCGAGAAAATATTACAAACTTTCAAGAGCTTTAATCTCAAAGTCAGACAAAAGAAAACCTTTCAACTTTACCATCTCTGCAACATTATTTTCCATGATAACCATATCATCGACATAGACAATAAGAAGTGGGGAGAGAGTATTATATGCATTCCTTTGACGATAATTGAAACAAAGCATGGGAGTACTTAGTCTAGCAAACCATAGCCTTGACGACTGCTTCAACCCATAGTGTTTTCCAGAGTCTGCACACTTTCCTATGTGTAACCAATACAGGGAGGACTCATAAAAACCTCTTCTTGTAGGTCTCAATTCAAGAATGCATTTTAAACATCAAGCTGGTGAAGTTCCCAAGAGAAAATGGCTACAAGAGAGAACAACAGCTTTATTGTGGACACTTTTGCAACTGGGACAAATGTCTCAACATAGTCAAATTTACAAGTCCGGGTGAACCTTTTTGCTACTAGCCGACCTTGTAGCGTTCAATGTTGCCATTTGCTTTGTTTTTTTATTATAAACACCCATCAACATCCAACCTGCTTCTTTCCTATTGGGGGATCCACCAGAACCCAGGTATGGTTCCTTTAAAGCACATGCATCCCGGCTTCCATAGCTGCTTGCCACTTATGATCCTGAATAACCTCAAGAGTACCTAGAAGAAACAGCAGTGAAGGACAAAGCAGAAAGATAGGAAGTATATGATGGTGAACTACCACTATAGGTCAGAGAATAGGAAATTGGATGAGCACTAGAGGTAAACGAGCATGAGGGTTTATTTGTCTGCTACCATTACGAATAACAATGGGCAAAATCATGAGTGATAGGATTGGTTTGAACTGATGAGACAGAAATATTAACAGATTCGTCTGGGACCTCAGGTAAAGCATCCGATTGAGGTGGTGGCTCGTCCCTATTGGTATGAAGAGGAATGTCCTCAACTATAGGAGATTGACACAGGATTGGCGAGGGCATTTCAACTAGATTTTGGTGTGGAGGTGACTCGAAGGGGAGAAGTATGAATCTAACTCGGAAAATGTAACATCAAAATTGCCAAACCGACAACTTGTCCGTAGATCCATACACTTGTACCTCTTTTGTGTTGAGGAATATCCAAGGAAAACTCCTCATACAACTCGATGTTTAAGTTTGGTTCGGCTAGAATGCTTTACGTACACAAAACAGGTGTATCCAAAAACACGGAGAACAATAAGATAAAGATCTTTACCGGGTTGAAGGAACGAGAATGAAACTTTCAACTGTAAAACTATGGATGACATTCAGTTGACAATATGAGCTGCTGTTAAAACTGCCTCCGGCTAGTATCTCTTCAGAATATTATGGTAGAAGAGAAGAACCTTGGCCGTCCCCATTAAGTATCTGTTTTTTCTTTCAGCAACATCATTCTGTTCCGGAGTGACTAGGCATGAGCTTTGATGAATAATGGACATACTTGCAAGAAACCCATTGAAAGATTTCTCAAAGTATTCATTCATATTGTCCAAGCAAAAAGTTTTAATCTTCTTCCCAAATTGGGTTTCAACCATGTTAAAGATTGCCTTAACATATAAGGTATTTTTTCATCAAATATACCTAATTACATCTTGAGTAATGATCTATAAAGGTAATAAAATAGCTATGTCCATCAAAGATACTACAGACGAAGGTCCCCAGACATCAGAATAAATAAAATCAAAAGGATAATCAACTTTAGTAGGAGACTCTGAATAAAAACTTATTTGTTTGGCAAAAAACTCGACAATCCAAACTCTCAAGAGAAACATACTTGAAATATTATGGAAACACTCTTCATTGAGTTAAAGACAGATGACCTAGACGGACATCTTAGAGCATGAACAAACTCTAAACTAATGTTATTGACCAAGACACTACTCCAAAAAAACTAGAAGGCAAACTAGAAGACTGACGACATGACGAAGGACCCTTCATATCCACTAAGTAGAGGCCTCCAACTTCGCGACCATTTTCAATTGTGTGAATCGTCCTAGGTCCTAAAAGATACAAAAATTGGGAGAAAGGTTATTGAACAATTAAAAGCTTTTGGAAGGTGGCTAACAAACAAAAGATTAGTATAAAATTTTGGAACACGTAAAGTGGAATCTAGAGTTACATAGTCCAAATTGACAGTTCCCTTTCCTGAAACATTGGCCAAAGATCCATTAGCGCATATAGTCTTTTCTCGACAAACAATTTATATGACGAAATAGTGATGAGAATTGGTCATATGATATGTGACCATGAATCAATAATCCATGAGTCAATGAATCGACTAAGGCAAGACAAGAAATACCATAGTGTGCAATAACAGTAGAGGCAGACAGAGACGGTGGCACCGATCTCACCCGATGCATAACTTCAAGATCAGTTGTACTCAACTGAGCTAGAGGATTAGAGGCCAAGAAATCTCATGGATTCAGATTGTGTTGGCCAACAAAGTTGGCTCCATCAGTAGTCTTACGAAAATTTTCCCTTAGAGAAGGTTCATTTTCCTCTCGGTGTTGTAGGTTCTTCCATCATTTGGCTTCAGTATGTTCTGGTCGTTTGCAATGAGTGTACTCAAAAAGCGGCTTACCATCATGTCTCAATCTTCGTCCCAAGTCTCGATCTTTGTCCAAGCCGACCACCTCGAACGGCTCCAACCAAAGCCGGTTGTTCAGTGTTTGCACTTAAAAAAAAGTTGGTATGTGGACAGGCCGAACCTACGTAGGTTTATGAAGAGAAAATAGTCATTTCAAACCATCCAAGAAAAAAATAGGCTAAAAGCAGCCTTGAAGACTAGTTTAGTGGAGTAAACAGATAACTCGAGCAAAGCTTTCGCGGAGCTGAGTATGCAACTGCTTCCGTGGGGTTGATCATCCAGTTGCTTCCGTGTCGCTGCTTCTAACCGACTGAGTGGTTGCCGAGGACCAATTTTCTTCGTGGGATGTCAGGTGTAGCACCCACGTTGGTGGTGGGTTTCTAACCACCCAGCTAACAGACCATGATAGCATGATCCCCCGTGAGGAAAGAAGGATAACGAGGGTAGTTATCCCCACTATTAGCGGTTTACCAGCTGCTTAGCCCCGCAGAGCATGTGGTGTAGCTTCGTGGAAGGCTGCCAGAGGTGTTCCCTCTATAAATAGCCCATGTCAGGGCTAAATTTAGGTCTTCTTCCAATTTCCAACAATTTCACTCCACGCGTACGAGAAGAAGACCACCAAGGCCATTCCTTGAATGACAGCCATTCAACACTGCAACAGAAGATTAGTCCCGAGCGACCTCGATCTTTCTTAATCAACATAGACTACGAGCTTTCCTGCAAAAGCCACTTCAACAAAAGAGTTTGTCGTTCAGTTCTGTAGCAAGATTTCGACGTCTTGGAGTTCTCAAGCATCCGAGAAAAACTCATTGTCATCAAGAAGAACCCTTGTCGTGGATTCAGATCGTCAATGGAAAAAAGTGGTCGCGTGCTGACTAGACATCTATTGTCGCATTTCTCCAGAACTATGTAATTTATAGCAATTACTTGTAGAGCTTTCATTGTAAAGTTATAATTTGTCTGCATTTCAATACAAAGTTTTCCTTTGCATATTTTATCGGAAGAAATTCAACAAAATCAGTTTTCTCAACTTTCTTACGTGTACATTATCTCTACTGCGATCCTCCTAATTACACATTGCTTCATAAACCCAGTCAACTGACGGAAGTTGAGAGCCAAGAACTCTCTCGTTCGGCCTCGAACAAAGGATTCAACCCCGTAAGGATATCAAAGATCCTTTCTTCTTCAATCATCTTCATGTGTGATTATCAATTCGCTTAACACTTGCAATCTTGATTTTGATGATAAGACTAACTCGTCCATAATCGTTGAAGCGCTGTGTAGTAGGGCGAAACGGAGAGCTCTGCTTGATGGATATTGGCTCTCCTATTTCAATCGAAAAATCCGAGTCATATTTTTTCTTTGACCATCGGTTTTGGCCAACTTCGTCTAGATGTCACTTGCGATGTCGAAAAAATGTATTGTCCTTCGAATTTGTAGTGTCATGGAAAAGTAGAGCCATGACATCACCAAATCATTCTCTTGAACACACTTTCAATGAGCATGGTCAGTCAATGCTGGTGGCCTTTACTTTGTCAAGTAGCCCTTTTTCCTTGACAACCAATGAAGAATAGTAACGAGCTAGCCCACTCTTGATAATTGTTCTCGCCGACTTTGACGAGGTAATTTGGATAGGTGTCCTGCATCCCCTCCCAGGATGGCCATAAGTGGTGATTGGATCCACTCATATCTGTATGTAACATCTTGGTCGGATCGATGATGACGCCATACTTCTCCTTCTTTGAAGACGAAAGAGACTTCTAAGGGTTCCCGCAACGATAAAAAAAAACTCGATATATATATGAATCTGAATCAGATCTGGCTTGTCAATTTCATAGACAAAAACTTAATCTTCAAATATGGTTTTGAGAATTCAGATTTTTTTTATAGAAGAGACAACGGAGAGAGAGAGAGAGAAGAAAGGAGGTGGAAATCCAAGATCCTCATGGAGCAGAGCAAGCTGTGATACCATGCAGGGATTTGGAGAGAAGGATTAGGGTTTGGAAGAGGAGAAGACGAAGAATAGGAGAAAGGAGAGAAAAATATTTTCTTGATGTCTTCTCAAGTTCCCTTTCACAATACATAATTAAGAATAACTTGGAATTAAAAAGGGAATAAGAAGAAAAAAATCAAAACAGCCCCTACTCTTATTCACCCGTAGCCTGCAGGAAAAAACCTGCAGGCTGTTGCAGTTTCCTGCAGTACTGCAATCTGCAGTTTCTTGCAGTGCAGGCTACAGTTTCCTATAGTGCACGTTCTTCTACACTTACTTCTCCCCACCTTGGTAACTTCTCCCCACCCCTTATCTACTAAGCTATTCCTTGGATCTTATTCTACCTAAAGGCTCAATGCAAAGTTTAAATGGACGATGGAGTCAACGATGATGAGCCATATGGGAGGGCGAACATAAGAAGATCCATTGAGGAGAGGAAGTCAATCAATTTGTGGGTTGAAGGTGTTGATATTGATGCCGACAGAGGGAGAGGAGAAGATGGACCCGCTATGTGGGAGAGTAAGGAGAGAGATCATACGGAGAGTAGGCCTGCAAGAAGACTGGTCTACGGGATTTTTATTGTCAATAGCCGACAAAGACGGTGGGGAAGCAATGTCGGGACTTGTTGGAAGAGTAGAGGAGATGTTAACCGACCAGATGGTTCAACTAAGCAAATGAGAGTTTAGACATTTTTACACCTATAATTAGCTTTAATACATGTGTTATGTTACTATTTGCCGAACAGAGATAAACATATAAGCAGAGTTATGTAGGATTTGAGGGACCTATGACAAAAGAGTATAATTTGAGGGATATATATCTAGAACACCCATAAAAGGAGGGAGAGGGGGGATGGTAGTTAACATGTATATTCAAGCAATCATACCTAAACAATCAATCCAAACAGGGTTATGGCAAGAAATCATACCTGAGCTCTTTACAAATGCCTCTCCTTATTAACTGAATCATCATAAAGGTTCCCTTCTAGCACATGTTCCCTTCAAGTTCAAAGCCAAACCATCCAAGACATGATATATTATCACTCCCTCAGGGTGGATCCTATCTTCCACAGTGAATGTATGACCTTTTCCATTCACCTGAACTATACTTTGGCCTGGAGTTTTGTTGACCCTTTCTTGTTTCATCATTGCCCGTATCTTTGCCACACCCTCCCACCTCTCTCTCGTAGCGTAAAGGTTGGCCATTCCGACATAAGAGACTGCAGCATGAGGCTCTAACTCAAAGAGACGGCTTGCCGCATACTCACCGACTTTGGTCTCCTTGTGAGTAATGCAAGAACCAAGCAAAGCACCCCAGACTCCAGCATCAGGCTCGACGGGCATATTTCGGATGAATTCTAACGCATCTTCTATTCTTCCCGGGCGTCCAAAGAGATCGACCATACAAGCATAGTGTTCCAATCTTGGTTCTAGCTGATACATTCCCATCATATCGAAATAGCTTTTCCCTTCCTCGAGGAACCCCCCATGGGTGCACGCCTGCATTACAGCAAGGAAAGTCACATGATTTGGCACAAATTTCAGTTCTAACATCTCGGAGAAAAGATCCAAAGCTTCTCTAGAATGCCCATTCATGGCATATCCTGCAATCATTGCAGTCCAAGAGATCACATTTCTATCGAGCATCCCATTGAAGAGTCTCCGAGCGTCTGCTATACTTCCGCATTTTGAATACATATCTACCAGCGCATTGCAAACCACAACATTGCCTCCAAACCCATTCGAGACAGCATATCGGTTCATTGATTTTCCAAGTTCAAGATTGCCCGTTAGACTGCAAGCAGAGAGTACTGTGACTACGGTGAAAGCATCGGGCTTCTCCCCCGAAGCCACCATAGAATCAAACAAAGACATGGCCTCAACGACATCTCCAATTTTCGCATAGCCACCAATCATTGCAGTCCAGGACACGCACGTTCTCGCAACCATCCTATCGAAACAATAGCGTGCACCTTCAGTATCTCCACACTTTGAGTACAACGAGATCAGAGTATTTATCAAAGATACATCAGAAGAGAAACCTGACTTAATAGCAAGACAATGAATCATCTTACCTTCCCTGAGCGCTTCCGTTTGCCCAAACATCGACAACAAGCTCAAGACGGTGCTCAGGTCGGGCCGAACACCAACCAGCTTCATCCCCTGAAATAAACTACCGACTTCATCTAACCTTCCGAGGAATGCGCACCCCGATATCATGGAATTCCAGGAAACCACCGACCTTGCATCGGTCGGGATCTCGGCGAACACCGACCGCGCCGAACCCAATTCCCCCAACCTGGAGTAAGCAGAGATCCAAGTGTTCGCAACGGAAACTTCCTCGGCGACCCCGATGCGTACCCCGAAGCCATGGAAAGCTCTAACGGTGTCCAAATCCGTACTCCTCTCGGAAGCCTGGGTTAGGGATATGACTGTGACCGCGTCGGGAGCAACGTTCTCCAACCGCATGCGGCGGAACAGGGTTAGGACTCTGCCGTGGGAACCCGTGCGGGAAAACCCCAGTATGACGGCGTTCCACGCGGTGGCGTCCCTTTCGGGCATTTCATCGAACGCCTGCTCCGCGTGGTCGAGCTGCTGGCATTTGACGTAGAGATTGACGGTTGCGGTCCCGACGAAGGGGTCGGCGGAGAAAGGGGACTTGAGGACGCGGGCGTGGAGGGAGCGGGAGAGGAATGGGGCGGCGAGCTTCGAGGAGGCTTTGAGGAGGAAAGGGAAGGTGAGGTTGTCGGGACGGAGGAGCCCGGCCCGGTGGGCCCGGACGTAGAGGTGGAGGGCTTCTCTGTAATTTCCGACGTCGACGAGCGATCTGACGGCGGAGTTGAAGGAGGAGGTGGTTGTTGGTAGGTTTAGAAAGGAAGAGAAAATATTGGCGGGAGAGGTCATTCTTTTGTAAAGGAGGTGGGAAATGATAGCCGTTGGTTTAAAATAGAGGGTGTTTGAAATATGTCCCTCAAATCTTGCCAATTTCAACTCAAGTCCTGGAGAGGCGGAGATCTCTCAAATTATATTTGTTTTTTGTTTTTTGTTTCTTTAGATGTCCGACCACGTTACGCACGGACTTTGTGTACGCTGCATTGCATACTTTTGGGTCCACTATCTCCAACTCTTTTTTTTTATAAATGGAAGAAATAATACGCTCCCGTGGCTCTATCTACAGTCTTTCGCCATCCAGTCAGGTCTCTTATGTCTTCCCTGGTGACGACAAGGGTCACTCGACTTGGACAATTATATTTATTTTTAGAAAATTAGTTATAATGTCAAACCACACTATGTTTCTAAATTCTGGTTTAACTATCCGATCTTGCCATGATAGAGATCCTTCAAATTATATTTGTTTGTTTTTTTTTAATAGTTATAATGTCAAGCTATATTATGTTTCTACCCTTAAGCTTGCTTCAAAATCTGAAATGTTTGCAACGCCCATTCGAAAGTAAGAGGAGTATAGAGGAGTTGGATTTAAGGAGGACAGAGAAAGAGGTACAAATTTTGACTAAAAATATAGTACTTCAAATGACTTATACTGAGGATGTTCTAACAATAGTCAGAAGTATCAAAATTCTGGTACTCCTTCGTCGTTCCAACCCGAATGTAAATATTTCTAAATTTTCAAATTCTTATACCGAGACTCGAAACCACCAATAGCTATATTATAAAGATGGATCCGACTATTGACACCCCATGTATTTCTAAGGGCATCCCAATTTCTAAGTACACCCCACATGTAGTTGATTAAGCTTATAAAAATACTAAGTACACCCCAATATTTGACAAAAATACCCTTATCTATTCTACACCCCCATCTCAAAGCTTTTTAAGTACACCCCACTAAAATTCTAACACTCCACTCCACTCTCCTCCCTCACAAAACCCTAACATTCCACTCTCCTCCCTCACAAAACCCTAACACTCCACTCTCCTCACTCCGAAGCCAACTTCGGTCCCTCCAGTCGCTGCCCGGTCGCCTCCCCTTCGTCGAAGAGTTCTCCCTTGTTCGGCTTCGCAATGGATAGAGGAAAACAAGTTCAATCGGAAGGTAAATTTTCGCAAATCGACCTGTAGATGAGTAATCTTGTTCGAAATTAGTATATATCTTCGTTTAGAATCTCTGTATATGTTTCGAAACCGATCGATTGTGACAAAAATGAAACAATCGTTCGAAATTGTTTTTGGAATTCGCGGCCCTGTTCGACCCTGGTCGGTCGGACATACAACAACTGTTCGACCAACAGTGGTCGAACAGTTTACTTTTGTTCGACCTGCTCTGGTCGAACAGTATGGGTTTTTCCGACAAGTATTGGTCGAACAGTACATTTTGAAGGCAAAACATATTTTTTCTTCTTAATTTATGGTTGTTGATTAAATTTGCAGGAAACACTAGGCGGAGGGAAGCCACTCATGCTTCTGCTAGGAGACGTCGTGCCGAAGAACAAGAACGTGCACGTCTTGAAGAAGCTACGGTCGTTGCTCTAACTCAAACGACCGGCCAATTAGACGAAGAAGAAGGCCACGCAGACGAAGAGCGGCGCACAGATGAAGAAGAGGAAGAAGACGCTGATATTTTGACGGGCCCTTGTCCCGGTGGACCTGAGGATCCCCGACTTATTCCAAGTTTCAAAACTCATGTGGCGTACGAGATTTGGAACGGAATTGAGAGGCCCGTATTGAGGTGTTGGTGCCACACAACCAAGATGGATACATAGAATTTAGAAGGCAATATAAGCGAGTTGCTTCGGAACTCTCGAGTTGCGAAATTAAGTTCGGTTTCGTACAAGACGCCAAATAAGAATCTAATTTGTGCGTTTCTCGAGCGTTGGCAACCAGAGACTAACACATTCCACATGCCATTCGGTGAGATGACAATTACGTTGGATGATGTTTTTTGTCTCATCGGACTCCCGGTCAGTGGGCTACCAGTGGTTGAACCATTGTCAGCAAGGGGACGGGAGGAGCCAAAGAAGATGATTAATAGGTTGTTGGGGGTGTCAGAAAGGGATGCACATACTGAGCTTCTGGGCCAGAGAGGTAGCTCGGTCCGGATGGAGTGGCTCATATATAATTGTCCATATATAATTGTCTTCCCGCTCTGCCTCCATATAAACACATGCCACTGAAAATGTAATATTTGTGGACGTAACGCCTACCACTTCCAAAAGTGGCATCTTATATCTGTTAGTCTTGTATGTACATTCCATCAATATAATATATGGAAATGCATGCAACAAGTCCACACTAGTCGGGTGAGCATAAAAAAGATCCTTCATTCGATCGGTTTGCTCACATCTCCTAGTCAGATAGTAGTACTTTTCCGACTCCAATTTTTCCAACAAATATTGCATCTGAGAAAGTCCTCCATGCTCGACAACTCTATGCTTATGTCGAGCATTGTAAATAGTCTTCAATGTTGACTTATTCCCACTAAAACTATCTTTCAACGTGCTCAGTATATCTTTTGGCCTTGTATTGTTCTTCGTCAGGTCTTTAACAAGTTGATCTTCTGCAGGGGTCAGTCGACTGGCATATGAGTGTCCAACCAAATTTCGTCCCAGTGGGTGATTATGTGACCCGTATATAACCCTCAATGACCATTGTCCTACGTCATTGGCTTGCACTCCCTTCAACTGAAATGGACAATCACATTTCTTCGTGCCCGTAAGCCTTTCACGTCTCGGCTTCTTGGCAATGTTAGTCGAATTTTTTTCATCGACTTTTGGCTTCTTCTGCCGATATTTACCACCACGCTCACAACCCAAAATTACTCGAGCTCGCCTTCCATCTCCGCTATCCGATCGTTTAACCAAAATAACCATATTATGACGGTTTCCTACCGTACATACCCAATTCACCAAAGATTCACAATTCTCAAATAACGCATCCGTATGAAATTCGTCTAAGAAATTAAGTTGTTCTTCAAACATTGGATGCCTGATAATGCTCATTTCAGTGTTAATTTCATTGTCATTTGAAGTGTTTTCCTACAGTGAAAAAATTTAACAACTGAATAAGGTGAAAAAAAGAACTAATATTGTTCGACCACAGCAGGTCGTGCAAACTTAAACTGTTCAGCCTGTTAGAGTCGAACAAACCCATACCGTTCGACCAGAGCAGGTCGTGCAAACATTATATGTTCGGCTCTTACAGGTCGAACAGATCACGAATTCTGAAAAAAAAATTTCAAAAAAAACCGAATCACACGATTACAAACGAAAAAATTCAACAAAAGAGGAACGTACCTTGGAAGATTCATGTGCATTTTGTCCCTCCATTATGATTTCTTCAACTTCCTTTAACTTCCTTCAAAGTAAGAAGAATTTAGGATTTTTTGCTTGGGGAGAGAAAGTGGAGGGTTTTTGGATTAGGGAGAGAAAGTAGGGTGTACTAAGAAGACCAAAATATAATGAAGCATATGAATGAGGCTGATGGGATGTGCTACAATAGAAGGGGGGTATTTACGTCTTTACACATTAATCTATTTTTTCACTTAAGTTACATGGGGTGTCCTTAGAAATACATGGGGTGTCAATAGTCGGACCCTATAAAGATAAAGAGGCTGCAAGATGAAGAGAGAGAGTTGTGCAAGATGAAGAGAGAGTTGTGTAAGAGTAGGAACGAATAGGAGTTTGAAATTGTATACTGTCACCTAATATTTTTTTAAAGAGTAATTTGCGTATAAAAAAATGTGATATTCCTATAAATTTGTGTGTTGTTTCTAGTAATTTTTTTAACTAACATAATAACTAAATAGGGAGGACGAGAGAAAGAGTTAACTAAGTACGGGTGAGACCAACAGTCCCAGCGCTCTTATTGTTTAGTTTGAGACCAATAATTATTATTTTTTAAGGCTAAATTATAACTTAATATCCTCGATTATTCGAGTTTTTCAACTTGATACCCTCAACTTTGACAGCCATTCCTCAACTAATATTTTCAATTCGGTACCCTCCGAATTGAAAATATATCACTATAGAGTTACATTTTTTGTTAAATTTATTTATATATACCTAAACAACCCCTAACCCAGCTGTCCTATCCCCTCCCCCCGGCGGCAAGCACTGTCGTGCACCTCAACCCCTCCCCCCCCCACCCCCAGCCAAGTTGCGCCCCCCGCCTCCGTGCCCTTGTGGTGTGCCCCTCCGCCCTCCACCAATGTCCATGGCCCGCCGAGCCACCCACCTTTGCGTACCCCCCCATTGGCCGTGCACCCCCCCTCCCCGCAGCCCCCCACCCCCTATTGGTCGCGCGCCCCCTCCCTTCCCCAGCACCCATGCCCTTCCAAACGCCCTTGTCGCCGCTGCGCATGCCCTAACCCTCGCCACCGCCGCCTACCCCCTAGCCCTCGCCGCCACGCCCCTAGCCGCCGTCGTGCACGCCCTATCCCTCGCCGCGCGTGCCCACCGTGCCCTCCGCCACCGCTGTCGGTTGCTGCGGCTGCTATGTCCCCCCCCCCCCCCCCCCACACACACACACACACACACCCCCACCCACCCCATGTGGATGCTTGTGCCGGAGAAAGGGGGAGGGCTGGTGAGAGAGGAGAGGGAGAGAAAGGGGAGGGCAATTTTGTTATCTCCTTCTTTCGGTTAATACCGTTGGAACAAAAATAGGGGGAGGATATTAAGTTAGTATCTATCAAAGTTGAGGGTATCAAATTGCGAATAGTTGATGTATCAAGTTATAATTTAGCCTTTTTTTAAAAAAAGGCTAAAGTTTGGAATAGGTCAGAGTAGCCATTTTTTTTAAAAAGTTTTTAAATTTAAATTTTTTATTTTTTATTTTTTATTATTTTTTGCGTAGCCATTTTAGATTGGATTAGTTCAACATAACTGTGCAACACAACACCGGAGTATGCCCATTTGGTAATCTATTTCATTTTCTTTGGTTATTCTTTGGCGGAGCAGGATACCTGCTTTTACTTCTCCTTTTTGATAAGCTAATTTATTTGTTTTGTTAGCTTTTGAAAGTAAGAGATGATGCTTTAAAAAGCTGCAAGTGCTTTTCCTTTTTTGGGTTCGATCAACTAAGGGCCTGTTTGGTTGGGTCCAACTGAGGTGAAAGTGGGGACTTTTGTGGGGTTTCACCGGATGTGAAGGAAGTTTCATTGTTTGGTTCGGCCGAGTAAATGGACTTAAAGTGGTTGATGGGACTGCGGAGCAGTCCCTGTCTCCTCCTAAAACTCTAGTTTGAGTTCCGCTCCATTTTTGCTTGAAGTCCATGAAAGTGGAGGAGGGAGACTCTTGAGAAACCGGAGAAGTGCTTGCTGGGTCCGCTCTTCCGCCGTCCGCTGCCAGTGGTTTTCCTCCCTCTCTAGTGATTTTCCTCCCTAATCTAGTAAAAAATTTTCTGGATCTAGTAATTTTCTGCTCATTTCATCCCAATTTTTTCCGATCTAGAATTTTTTGCAAAGATCTTCCATTTCTTCTATATTTGCTTATGGATCTGTCATTTTTCTCCCGAATCTAGTGATTTTCCTCCCCAATATGTGTCGTTTTAAATTTTTTCGGATTAAATATCTCATTTTGTTATAGATCTGTCAAATTTTCCGTTGTTTGAGAATATTTTTTCCAATTATTTTGGGGAATATTATTTGATCTGTCATTTTTCCATTTATTTTAATATGAAATTTGGTTCCGGATGTCTATGATGGGTCGATTTGGTTGGAATGGTTAAAAATATTGTGTAGATTTTGTTAAAATGGTAAATAATTACATATGAAACTTCAACCCATGCTGATCTGTCTGTTTATGATGGGTCGATTTTACATACGAAATTTTTTTAATAATGGTATTTTACACAACCAAGCTGATCTGTCTGTTTGATATATTATTTGTAATGGATGGTATGTTTCATAACATGATACATGATTACATTGTGGTTTTCATGTAGATGGATTTGTCGAATCCCAACGATCCGTTACTAAATGCCGCAGTCGCTAGTATACTGACTGTTGTAACTATAATTATGAATTTAATGGAAAATGAGGGAAATGACCGACAAGGCATTGCAAGGGAACCCTCCCTAATAAGAGAACAGTGGAGGCAAGCTCACATGTATCGAATATTGACGGCAGGACCCAATAACTGTGTCCATTACCTTAGGATGAGTAGTGCTGCTTTCTACAGTCTCGCAAATATTTTCCGTTCCAATGGGTCGCTCAATGATACGCGATCTGTTTGTGTGGAGGAACAACTAGCCATCTTCCTTTACATATTGGGACATAAAGCAAAAAATAGAGTTTGCGGCATTGAATTCATTCGATCCGGAGAGACGGTTTCTAGGTATTTTAATAAAGTCCTAGGCGCAATATGTTCAATTCAAGAACGATTTGTGAAGCAAGCAGGATCTGACACTCCGACGGAGATATTAAATTCAGCAGAGTGGTATCCGTATTTTGAGGTACAACTGTTATTTTCTATAAATTAAGATTGCATACAACTAACCTAATAATATTATACGTTACAAATGCGTTTCATTGAACTGTAGGATTGTATAGGGATGATAGATGGCACCCACATCCAAGCCACCCTCCCAGCCGCTATAGTAGCAAGGTTTAGGGGTAGAAAACAAGTAACACAAAATGTGTTAGCGGCTTGTACCCCCGACAAGAAATTTACTTATATCCTGGCCGGATGGGAAGGTTGTGCTAATGACATGACAATTTTAAAGGATGCCCTTTCTAGGCCATCTCCACATGGACTAAAGGTCATAACAGGTATATAATCTTACTTTGTAACGGTTAAGAATCTCCGACTCTTACAATTGATTGCATGTCCCTTCTTTACGTATAGGAAAGTATTATTTGGCTGATGCTGGCTACACCACAATGCCGGGGTTTATTGCCCCTTATCGTGGAGTTAGGTACTACTTCAATCCCAAGAAGGATCATCACCCTACAAATGCGAAGGAACTCTTCAACCATAGGCATTCTAAGTTGCGTAGCAAAATAGAATGTGCATTTGCTACCCTGAAGAACAGGTTTTGCATCCTAGGGGAGAAGAAGTTCCATGACTTTGACACGCAAGTTGATATTGTACTTGCTTGTTGTGTGCTGCACAACTACATACTTGGAGTTGACCCTAAGGACGAGTTAGTTGTTGATGAACCGTCCTTAGGTGAGGTGGAAGTTGTGGAAGACAATTTGTTCGAGTATGAACAATTCTCGCAGAATAGTACGCAAGCCCAACGTAACGTGAAGAAGGCGTGGGAGGACATGCGTGAATGCTAAGTTTGGTACATCCTATAGCGTTAGCAATGTTACCAATCATTTGCGCGGTTGGAAGGCCAAGTGGCTTGATATTATGAAGGCCAAAGATTTTTCAGGGGCGGGATGGGATGAAGATCAAAGGATGGTGACTATGGACGAGGATACACATGATGACCTTAAGAAGGTAAATGTTACCCATTTGAGTTAACATAACTGAATATATCTGGAAATGCTTTTTTTTTAGATTTTAACATAACTGAATATATCTGGAAATGCTATTTTTTCAGATTTTAACATAACTGAATATATCTGTAGAACTGAATATATCTGGAAATGCTATTTTTTCAGATTTTAACATAACTGAATATTAATATTTGCGTAGGCTAAATCCAAACTTGCACAATGGGTGAACGTTCCTATTAGGAACTATGATTTGCTGCAAATTGTATGTAGAGATGACCATGCAAGAGGAGACCGTACGAAGGATAACAATGCGAAATGGGGCCCAAGAGAATACGTCGAAGTAGATACTCCTCCCGGTAGCGGCTCACACCACATTCCTGCAACTTCCCAATCTACGAAATCCACGGGGGGAAAACGTCGTAGAGAGGCTAGCATGGGAAATGAGGGAATGACTCAATTGGTGGGGAGTGTTACTTCCATGGCCGAGGCACTTCGTACCGGATTCAAGTCCCTAATTGAGAAAATGGGTAGTAAATTATTTGCCTTAGAAGGATATGAGCCGGACGTACTTATGAATGCATACAACTTTCTTTGCACTGACAACTTTGAGGCCAACAAGTTTATAGGGTTGTCCGAGAGTTTCCAACGGGCATGGCTAGATAATTTCATGCAGGACAAGTAGTCTAGTAGCAATTGACAGCATTTTGTCTCATTTTGTATGTGGAAGTGACAGTTTTTTGCATGGCCTGTAATATTGACTACTCTGGAACAGCACATGCTGCTGTTTCCACAAGGCCTATGATGCCCATAGGCTGCTGGGAATGTGTTACTTCAATTCCCTGATCTTTTGATGTCACAAAGCTTTTGTTAATCCCCTGCTTTTCTATCTTTGTAACATGCTGCTGTTTTCTGATGCTGTTTTCTTGGGCTGTGATGAGATTTGCTGCTGTTTTCTGATGCTGTTTTCTTGGGCTGTGATGAGATTTGCTGCTGTTTTCTTGGGCTATGATGAGTTTGCTTTCTAGAAATCTTATATGGGCTTAAAGTCCATTTACTCAGCCGAACCAAATAATGAAACTGCCTTCATATCTGGTGAAACCCCACAAAAGTCTCAACTTTCAGCTCACTTGGACCCAACCAAACAGGCCCTAAGTTATTGGGGCTGTTTCTGGTTACTGCAGCAACTGTTGGTCTTATTTTCTTATAATATATGGGCGATGATGAGAATGCATTATGGGCTATGATGAATTGTGTTTCAATGTGAATATGATACATGTTCCCAGCGAATATGATACATGTTCCCAGCAAATATGAGAATGCAACATTCTGAGCCCATAATGTTCTCTTGAACAAGTTTTGCTTATTTTCAGTTTTCATACTCTGAGCCCATATTGTCCTTGTGAACAAGATTTAGTTTCGTTGTATCATATTGCTGGGAACATGTCATATGCCTGGGAACATTTCCCATTGCTGGGAACATGTAATATTTGCTGGGAACATGTCATATTGCTGGGAACATGTCATATTGCTGGTTTTCTGTATCATATTTGCAGGGAACATGTATCATATTTGCAGAGAGCATGTATCCTATTTGTTTGGTTTGCCGGACCTATATTTTGTACAGAGGAATTTTCTTTTTTGATATGTTCTTCATATGATGATACTTTTCGAAGGTCATTTTGCAACATTCTGAGCCCATAATGTTCTCCTGAACAAGTTTTATTTATTTTCAGTTTTCATTCTCTGAGCCCATATTGTCCTTGCGAACAAGATTTTGTTTCGTTGTATCATATTGCTGGGAACATGTCATATTGCTGGGAACGTTCCCCAGTGCTGGGAACATGTAATATTTGCTGGGAACATGTCAATTTGCTGGGAAGATGTATCTTATTTGCTGGGAACATGTATCATAGTTGCTGGGAACATGTATCATAGTTGCTGGGAACATGAATACTTGCTGGGAACATGTCATATATGTGTATCATATTTGCTGGGAACATGTCATCTTGCTGCGAACATGTATCATATTTGTCTTGCTGGGAACATGTCATATATGTTGTGAACATGTGTTCATTTCTGGAAACATGTATCATATTTGCTGGGAACATGTCATCTTGCTGCGAACATGTATCATATTTGTCTGGAACATATAATCGATATCAATTTGCTGGGAACATGTCAATTTGCTGGGAAGATGTATCATATTTGCTGGGAACATGTATCATAGTTGCTGGGAACATGAATACTTGCTGGGAACATATCATATATGTTGTGAACATGTGTTAATTTCTGGGAACATGTATCATATATGCTGGGAACATGTCATCTTGCTGCGAACATATATCATATTTGTTTGGAACATGTATCATATTGGCTGGAAAAATTTAATAGATATCAATTTGCTGGGAACATGTCATTTTGCTGGGAACATGTTTCATAATTTTTTTGTGGATAATCTTACCATTCTTCATGAGGGTGATTATATCACTTGCAATGTCCTAACCAAACACACGAAGTCCATCAACGCCACTTTCAAGTGGTCATCCAAACAAACTACATTGCAAGTGCCCACTTGCGGGGGGACAAAAAGTTTGGCAACCAAACACTTTTTGGAAGGTGGAATGTATTGTAACTCAAATGAGTTACAATCCAATGAAACTCCCACTTTCACACTTTCAAGCACCTACATCCAACCAAACAGGCCCTAAACTAAACTAAACGCTGCACACGTGAAAAAGCTGCATAGCCAACCAAATGCGACCGTGACTTTTGGAGAGAGAAAAAAAAGCGGAAGCCATTATTTATGGATACGCTGTACTCAGCCGCCAAGGACAAATAGATTATAGAGGGGAACTGAGGAGGAAGGAAGAAGAAAGCAGCGCCGCCGCCGCAGCAGCAGCCGCCGTTTTTTTGGAGATGGAGGGAGAGAGGAAAGTGAAGGTCGCCGCCCTCCAGTTCGCCTGCTCCGACTCTGTTTCCGAGAACGTCGACACGGCGGAAAGGTACCATCTTTCCCCGCCTCTCTGATTTTTAGGTTTTTTTTTGGTAATTTGATCAGATGAGTGTTCGCCAAATTGGTGTATTTGTCTTGAAAATCACAAAAGGTGGGAACTTTGAAGGAAAAAGAGAGGAGCAGTTTTGTTACATTTTCCTTCTTTTTTGTGTGGAAATTCATAATTTTTTAGAGATTCAGTAGTTTTTGGTTATTTGACCAGATGGGTATTCATCAAATAAAAGGAGCAGTTCTGTTACATAGCCTCCTCAATTTTTTTTTCTCGGTGGAGATCCTCTAAATTTTTTTTAGAGATTCAGAAAGTATTGATTATTTGACCAGATGGGTGTTCATCAAATTTATGTATTTTCTTAAAAATCAGAAAAAGATGGAAACTTTGGAGGAAAATAGCAGTTTTTATCTGTTTCCCTCCTCTTTTTTTTTCTGTGTGTAAAATTGTTTCTTTTGGGATTTGGGAGTCATCAAATGGGTCTTCATTAAATCAGTGTATTGTCTTAATAATCACCAATGGAGGAAGCTTTGAAGAAAAAGGAACAATTTTAGGCTATTTGACCAAATGGGTGTTCATCAAATTGGTGAATATGAAGAAGAAGAATGATCAGTATCATATGGCATTTGAAATTCTTGTGAATTTAGGACTGCCAGCAAAGGAATGATCCTTTTGGAGGGAAGCTTCTCGTTAGATGCTCTAATTCAATTTACTCATTTTTATTGGTATCGAGAGTGAATTCGATGGAGTGACATATATCAATTTAGCAATAAAGTTGTATGTTTCTTGTTATATGCCAATCTGTGGCGTGTCATTAGTATGTTAGGGGTGTAGCGATTTAGGATGTCACAAATAAACTAGTTTACTTTCTGAAATGTAATGTAGTCTGGTCCTGTTTGTATTACTTGTTTAGCTCGCTGTTGAAGATGGCACCATTGGCACAAATTGTTGGCTGGTAGCATATGCTACGTTTGTCCGCTAGCTGATATGCTTCTGATTAGCAATGAGATTCCTCCTATATTAAGCACTTGGAAAGTAACCTTATATATAATTATTTACAATAGGAGGTTATACGTGGTTGTACACTGAATAGCCTTCAACGATGAGATTTTGACAGTTTATTCTGGAGATTTGTTGTAAGCTGTACGATATGCTATATATTTCCTGTTTTGTGACGCCCTGGGTGTTGATTGATTTCATTCCTGCCATTGTTGTCTTAGCCCTTAGGCAACTCAACCTTGTGTTTCCATCTTTTGACTTAAAACATAGTGGTGATCTGTCTTTCCATAATATCATAGTACATAAACAGTTCACTCTGACTTGTCTTGTACTCTAATGTCTTGCAACTACTGAAAGGGAGGCAGCCTGACCTTCTGCAACATTATAATTCAGAGGAAGAAAGATTTTATGGTTTTGACTTTGAAGCTAACCTAAATAGACACTGACGTTAGGGATATTTGTTTGCATATGATACTTTTGTAACTAATTCTTTTCTGTTACCCTCACTTCATTAAAGTGGTTTCCAGATTCCTTGACAAGCCCAATTCCAAGTTCTTCCTCCTACTTCCCTTTAGTACTCAAAACAGTTGCGATGCTCTCTTTTACATAAGCATTTCGTTGATCTTGCAATGACCTAGAATAAAGCTCTCAGTATACAGGTCAAGTGAATGACTCAATTGAAAAGCAAAAATGGGTCCACAGGCCTGACAGTTCTACCAAGTATAGGGAAGAGGGCATATTTGCGTTCCTCTTGAAAGCCAGTAGTAGCCATAAAGTTCCATACTCACAATCATAATTCTCTTTCTAGATATATACATTCAAAATAGATCTGTAATTGACCTAATTACAAAAATAATTCAAATATGACGCTCTAGATTATATAGACACATATGGATCCAGAAGTGACATTTTTAGAAATCTTAGGATAAGTATGGTAGAGATATGTTTACATGTGTGCATTAGAACATATTTTATACACATTTAATACATTAGATCTTAATATTATCTATATTTATGCATCTTTTGGGTGGTAGCTAGGTTCCAAAATTTTATAGAAAGGGTTTGCTACAAAGAATATTACTTTCTCATATCTCAATTCTCAAATATGATTCACAACACGGCCATGCAAAATCACTTTCAACAACGTTTTGGGTCTCTTTGTAGCTACACATGGGTGAGCCATATTCGATGTGTGTTGAGGAAGTGCTGGGTTGGGTAAGTGTAAGATACGGACCTCCCCGGAGGAGTATCCGTGCAACAGAACTTATTGTTATAACTAATAATAATCATTTCTTGAAGCCAGAAACTACCTTGGTACCTGCATAGTCTTTTTTCTTCTCCTTGACTAAGCCTGGATACAATTGGTCTAACGTCCATGCCAAGGAGTAGGGTATTGAACAAGATCAAGTCAGGTGTATGGGGACCTTAACCAATTCTTAGACTGGACAATATGTCAATATCCATTAGCAAGAAGGGAAGTAGCATTGGAATATTTCTAGCACATGATTTGGTATAATCAAAATTTTATTACAAGTTGTGGTATATTGAAGTTCATTTTGAAGTTCTTATTTAATTGTGAAACTTTTATGTATAACTAATATTTAGGTGTGCATTACACGTACTTGTGACTTTTAAGTCCCAATTGTTCATTGGTGTCATTATTGCTGAATATGATATAGTCTTTTAGCACATACTCTTGGTTTTAGAGTTCTATGCCAAAATATGCCTCATTATGTTAATCATGAAACTTAAAGTTCTATGCCAGAATATGTTATTTTTATGTTGATCGTGAAACTGGTTTTCTTTCATTACCATTCCCTTCTCTGCAGGTTGGTTAGAGCTGCTCATGCGAGAGGTGCAAACATCATCCTCATTCAGGTATAATTCAGAATACATGACTAGCGGACCTACCTAAAAGCTTATGCCTTAAAACCTCACCAGATATGGTCCATGCTCACAAACAGTTTCATCCCTGCTTTAGAATAAACTCTCAATATGCCAGATATGCATTTTGGATGCGGAAAAAGTTAGTGACTCACCCGACACCTGCTATCACTAATTAAAGATTGCGTTCTTTTTCTGATGTTCCATATTGACTAAAAATGCGATCTTTTATGCTCACATTTCGGTTCGGTCCGGTTTTTCTTAGTTTATTTTTACTGATTAAAGATTTCATTAAGCTTTAGGAATATTTCAAGATTCCATACAATTCTAGATTTTTCAGAGGCTTCCCTCAAATACATCCTGGCTTGATAGGCTACACAAAGCTGTTCGAAAAATCTTTGTGTGACATTCTTCCCCACATGTTTCGCCGCTGCCCTCATCGACAGGTGTACTAAGTCTCTGAACGACTTCCACTAACTTGTCACTTGACATAGTCATGGTCACTGCATTGTCAAATCTTCTTTTTCTTTCCCTTGAGCCCTCCCATCTTCTCCTCAAGATTAGAAGCAAGCAAACTGGTTCACGACAACACATCCCCCGTGGTTCGCACCCATCTTGGCACAAAAAGAGTCTTAAGCAGACTATCATGTCACTATCCACCTTATCTCGTGGGAGCACATAGTCCTACATACCTTGGCACATACGAGTCCTATTACAACTGTGTTGACCTGAGCGCCCTCCCATCTTTGTATCACCAAGATCCTTGAACGACTTCTTGCACGAGCTACTCCACCTGCACAAATGTCTCGTCACCCTTGCTATAGCAGGCTCCTTCTTTGGCCAAAATATTTGAGCGAGATTCACCATCCTTTGTGCAACATATCCTCTACCATGCCCTTCTTAGCACGACCAAGATAATCCCTTTTGCTTAATCTCTGTGCCATGGATCTCCTGATTATGTCCTCCTCAACATGATCATGGTATCCCCTTCTTCGATAACTCTCTCACTATGGGATCCTCAAATATGTGAACCTGACACGATCAAAAGTGTCCCTTTGCACTTTGAAATCCTCAATTGCGCCTTATTCAACGAGTTCCAGACCATCCATCTTCTTGAATATTCCTCGACTATGTTCTCCTCGACACAATTAAGGCTATCCTCTTTCTGCATGCATATCCTTGTCGTCTCTGTCTTCTCGCAGTCTGCGACATGTTTCTCCTTGCATGGTCCCAACTCGATAAGACGATCCACCTCCCTCCATGGAAGTGTTTCTTCGGGAAACTCCTTTGCAACATCTTCAATCTTGCTCGAAAGATCTTCCTCCAAGAAGTTCTCTTTCATTTTGAGCACCGCCAAGTAGACCGCTCCATTTGCTACCTTCTCGAGCTGAATGGCTGAGATAGCTTTTCCCTTTGATGGTATGCCTTGTATAATACTTACCATGCACGACGAGCCTTCCTCCATAAAGCTGACGACTCCCATTGTCATTGTAGCGACCTTTGCCGCGATTAATAAATCTATGTCAAGTATTATTTTGAAGTCGTTCAACGATAACAGTGAAATTGGTAACACCCGACCAATGTCCTACCTGTATGTGAACTCCCTTGGCTACTTGCTGCACGGGGTGTGCCTCTAATTGGCTGCCTTCATCTTGTTTGAATCATTCTTCAATGCTAGACCCAAGCGATGGACCTCCACGTTCTATATGAAGTTCTAAGTAGCACCGTATTGACTAACGTCTGTGTGCCCGTGCCATTAATCCTCACGTCAACGTATATAAGCTTCCTGCTCGGAGTCTTTGACACAACAAACTTAGCCTTAATAATGTTGAGTAAACGCAAAGCTCACATGTGCACTTTATACTCCTGTTCGTCCTCTACCTCCTCATTTTGGGAGATGTTTATCTGCTTTCTCCGATTTGACAGTCCAGCATAGTGATTCTCTCCACAATGTAGCTCGAAACTATATGTTCGGGTTGGCTTTTTTATCACCTTTTCACCTCCAACGAACACTCCTTAGAAGAGTTATCCTTTCTTCCCTACCATTTTTCTTGGTGGTCCTTAGCTTGGCCTTGGCTTTGTTGTTATTCCACATATAGTCGACGAGTCCCTCAGGCATTGCCACAACGGTGTTCAAGTCTTGTATCTCTGTCATTGCAATTTTTGAGCCATCATGGTTGAAGTCCATCAAGGAGGAAGAAGTGATCATCCTCGCCCATGCTAGATGTCACAAGCATCAAATGTGTGAACTCTGCAATGTACTCTTTGATCGACTCGGTGTGCTTGAGTTGCCACAAGTTCGCCTTGCTGCTAACTCCACATTCTTCAGGTAGAACCAAGACTTGACGCCCTTCTTGAGATCCTCCCAAGTCTTAATTGAGTAGAGACTCTTCTCCATCTCGGTGCATCGACGTTACCACCACAACATGGCATCTTTTGTCAAGTAGAACGCACAATGTTCACCCGCATGGACTCGTCTACGATATGCATGCCTTGAAGTATTGCTTCATGTCACAAGAAGTTCTCAAACTCATTGGCATCTTGTACTCTGTTGAAGGATTTCGACTCAAAGATCTTCTTTCTTGTGCCTCCCTACTCGAATGTCCATCATTCGCAATGACCTTCTTTAAAATGACAATTTTAGTCTTGAGTTCTCAGCAAATCTCGACTAAGATCTTCAGCTCCTCGCAGCCTTGGACCTCCATGTACAAGTTCTCAATCTCTGCATGTTGTGTCTTGAGCTCCTCCTCAAGCGCGGATCAGATCTCTTGGATTTGCTCTCAAATATTGCCATGGACGAAGCGACGTCACGCTCCAGCCCTTCGTAGAACTCTATCCTCGTGTTGTTTTGCTCCACAGAGCCCATACACATCCCTATGTCCATCGAACATCTCCAAGATTTCAATCCACAAGACCGACAAGAGTACGCTCCGCAGTAGGTTCGTTGCACTTGTCCCTCTTGTTGGTCTCGATGTTCCTCTCCTTAGACAATGCGGGCCTCTCCTGACCGTTCTTGGATGTCGACATGTCACCAACCGAACTTCGCTCTGACACCACTTGTCACAGACTTATGTTTTTCCTATACCTCGATCCATACGGCGGCGCACCTACTTCACTTCGAAGATCCATGCAAGCGTTCTCTAAATGCTTATTTAGATCCACTAAGACGAGAGTGAGAAAATGTGGAGCAAAAGAGAGAGAGAGAGATTAGATACTTGAAAATTTTCACTATGCTAGAGAAGAATAAGTATACAACTCTTGGGTGGTGAGGAACAAATGAGTCATCCCCTCTTATATATACCCTCAAGGTCTTTACATGGATGACTATGAATGTGCCATGTGTCATAAATCTAATGGCTAGAACATTAAAGAAACTAGATATTTATAGTGCAAATAAAGAAGGTATTTACAACCATGAAAAATATCTTCGTCCTTTATAAATGGTAGGAATCCTCATGAAGCTTCTAGATGCAAGGAAAATTCCAAAAATCTTTCAAAGAAAATTCGGAGGAATATCCAAGTAGTCTTTCCAAAGACTCCATGTAAAGTATTTTGGAGGCTTCCCTCAAATAACCTCCTGGCTTAATAGGCTGCACAAAGCTGCCCGTGTGGAGCGAAAAATCTTGTGCGTGAAAATCAACTAATAAAGCTGGTCTTGACATATGAATTGCTGATGGAAATTTTTGTTTTTAGTGATGGTTGCCACCTTCCTTGAGTTGCTCTATTTTTATCATATCATCTTGCTGATTTTTCTATGTGTATATGCTATAGGAACTATTTGAAGGCTATTACTTCTGTCAAGCTCAAAGGGAAGATTACTTCCGCCGTGCTAAGCCTTATAAAGGACATCCTACTATCGTACGGTACGGAATAGTACTTTTTACTAGCTCTGAAGCGTTCGGCATATAATAAGCTTGTACCAAACGGACTGTTGTCAGGTATAATTTCTGTCACATTCTCCTTTTAATACTGTATTTGCATCACAGAATGCAGAAACTTGCAAAGGAGTTGGGTGTTGTAATACCTGTGAGTTTCTTTGAAGAAGCAAACAATGCTCATTACAATTCTATAGCAATTATCGATGCGGACGGGAGTGATCTTGGACTCTACAGGAAATCTCATATTCCTGATGGACCAGGTATCTACCACAGCATATCCTGTTTCAGTTTCATTCAGGTTGTGGGGTGTAGTAACTGAATCAGAAGAATTTCTTATCAGGATATCAAGAGAAGTTCTATTTCAACCCGGGTGACACTGGTTTCAAGGTGTGATGTCAATTTTTTTTTCTTAGTTTCATAATTTCGTCGAGATCATACCAGGTGCCAATCTGTCGCTGATAACTAATATTTTTCATCCCTTGCTGCAATGAAATGATAGGTGTTCGCCACCAAGTTTGCGAAAATTGGAGTTGGTAAGTAGTTTACACAAAATTTGAAATAGTAAAATCTCAAAATATTACACTCGATACTTATCATGTAGAATTTCACCATGTTATGAAATCAAGGTCACAACACTAGTTTGCTCAATATATGTTACAAATTTGTTCATGTGAGACTTCTGCTCCTTTGTCGCAGCTATCTGCTGGGATCAGTGGTTTCCAGAGGGTGCACGGGCTATGGCTCTTCAAGGTGCAGAAATTTTGTTTTACCCTACTGCTATAGGATCAGAACCACAAGACGATGGACTGGATTCTCGAGAGCATTGGAAGCGAGTGATGCAAGGCCATGCTGGGGCTAACTTGGTAAGACTGCAGTCTTCTTTTGGTACAGTTTAGCCTTGAAAGTTGAAACACAAGCTTGCTTTCACCTTTGGTATAGATTAGACTTATGTTACTGTGTAATTGTTGCAGGTCCCTCTTGTAGCGTCCAACCGCATCGGGAAGGAAACGATAAAAACAGAACATGGTGATAGCTCAATAAAATTCTATGGCAATTCATTTATAGCAGGTATTTTTGTCTCCTAAATCAAACGGTGCATCATCTATATTTTGGCACATAAGGTTACATTAAGCCTCAAAGATTAATTTCATTCCTCTAGTAGTGAAGACTTTTGGTGAATTCTCTCTGCTTGCTTAATCTTAAATTTTGGTGGTCATTTATGTCGATGCCAATTGGTACTTTGTGCCATAGCCTACCCATTTTCAACGAATAAAGCTTTCATGATGATAATGTTTTGTTGAAATAGTTATATTTTATTGATAATCTCTTGGCTATTTATAGCCTTACAACCTCCTCATTACATTAACTCTCTATAGGAATATCCTATGGCATATTCCAACATACCAAATATGCTAATAGGATATTCCAACACATATTCCAACATACCAAAAATACCAATAGGATATTCCAACAATCCCCTCAAGATGGACGAAAGATATTCACTAAGCCCATCTTGTCACATCCTCTCATCATGCTGACAGAGCTAAGCCCCTTGGTCAGTCCGTCTGCTACCTGATCTTTGGTTGAACATAGTCCAGCTCTAGTAGTCCACTAGCCAGCTTTTCTTTGATGAAAAATCTGTCAATCTCGATATGCTGGTCCTGTCATGCTGTACTGGATTGTTGGCAATACTAATAGCTGACTGATTGCACACCATAGCTTCTTGGCTCCCTGATCCAGCTTCACTCCATCAGCATATTCTTCAACCACAATAGCTCTGTGACTCCAAGGCCATAGCTCTATATCTGCTTCAGCTGTTGATCTGGCCACCACTGTCTTACTCCTCCAAGAGACCAAATTGCCTCCTACAAATATGCAGTATCCCGAGGTGGATTTTCTGTCGTCAGCACAGCTAGCCCAGTCAGAATCACAATAGCCTCAATGCACATGATTCCTTCTGAAAATCAGTCCCTTCCGGGATCTCCCTTCAAGTACCTCAGAATCTGGTACACTGCGTCATATGACCCTTCCGGGGGTCATACATGTAGCGGCTCACTACGCTGACCGCAAAGCTGATATCAGGTCGGGTGTGGCTCAAGTAGATCAACTGTCCACCAATCTCTGATATCTATCCCGGTCAACTGGTTCTCCGGCTTCAGCATCTAGCTTGAACTTCTGGTCTATCGGTATCGTAGCTGGTTTGCATCCCATCATCCCTGTTTCTGTAAGCAGGTCAGTGCGTACTTCCTCTGAGAAAGAACAATTCCTCTGTATCTCGAGCAATCTCAATCCAAGGAAGTATCGAAGAGGGCCAAGATCCTTCACCTCGACTCCTTGCCAAGCTTCCCTTTGAGTTGGGCGATCTCCTGCTCATCATCGCCTGTGATAATCATATCATCTACATACACCGCAAGCATGGTGATGTGGCCTCCACTTCGTCTGAAGAACACAATATGATCAGCATTAATCTGCTGATATTCCATCCCTATCATTGCTCTCCTGAACCTGTCAAACCACGCTCGAGGAGACTGCTTCATCCATAGAGGGACTTCTTCAGCCTGCAGACCTTGCCTTCTGTCTGATTGGTGCCGAATTCTGGTGGTATCTTCATGTACACCTTCTCCACTAGATCCCCATGAAGAAATGCATTCTTCACATCCAGTTGGTGTAGCTTCTATCCTCCATTGGCTGCTAGAGAGATCAAGGTCCTGACAGTACTCATCTTCGTCACTGTGCAAAGGTCTCGTCATAGTCGATGTCGTACGTATGACAGTATCCTTTTGCCACCAGTCGAGAGCTTTGTAGCGCTCAACCTGTCCATCTGGGTTCTGCTTCACAGTGAAAACCCACTTGCATTCGACTGCTCTTTCCCTTCTGGCAGTCTCACCAGCTCCCAAGTTCGGTTCTTCTCCAGAGCTCCCAACTCCTCGTGCATTCCTGCTTTCCACTTTGGATCGTTCTTGGCTACCTGCCAATTGTTAGGTATAGTAACACTATCCAATGATACAATAAAAGTTCCATGAGAAGAAGAGATATGATTATATGAGACAAATTTAGCAAGGTTCCAACCATATCTATCAGGAGGTTTTTTCGTATTGCTGCGAGTGGACCTCCATACTGATGATGGTTGGAGGAGAGGAAGGATATCACTTGAAGGGGAAGGTGGTGGTGTAGGTGTCTCAGGAGTCAAGACGTGCGCATGCAAGGGACTTAGCACTGGAACTGTAGGAACTGGTCCTGCAAGTTGCTTCTCTCGCCTGCTGTAGGTAAGTATCTCCCCCTGAGCTATGGGCCTAACACCTCTTATTTCCTCTCCCTGTCCCTTTTCACCTTCATGTACCCTATTTGTTCCTCCAAGCCATACTTCGAGATCAGTCGAAATGCTTCCCAACAACTCCCCCTCTCGCCTCATACTTGCAGTATCAGGTGAGATATTTGGATTTTCCTCCTGACTGTAGTATGACTTGTTCCCTGAAGTGAACATCTATACTTAAAAAAAAAAATTCCACTGGACTCCAGCATACGTAGCCCTTCTGAGTTTTCGAGTAGCCCACAAAGATACACTTGATTGCTCGAGGATCAAGTTTTCCTACCGACGGTCTGTTGTCCTTCACGAAGCATACGCAGCCAAACACCTTTAGTGGGAGCATCCCACTATTATTTTCCTGCAGCATCTCGCATGGAGACCTTCATCCCAATACCTTCGAAGACATCCTGTTGATCAGTTGAGAGGCTGTCAACACTGCATATCCCCACAGACTCTGTGGGACATTCATGTCTATCATCATACTTCTCGCCACTTCCGGGAGGTGTCTGTTCTTCCTTTCCGCTACTCCGTTCTGTGCTGGTATATATGCACAGGTGGTCTGATGCCGTATCTCTTGGACGGACAAGTATTCCGCAAGTGTCTTGTTGGCTATGTTGTATTGGACGCTAGGCGAGACGAGGCGACAGCCTACCCGCCTCGCCTAGGCGCACCTAGGCGCCGCCTATGCGTCCGCCCAGGTCACAGATGATTATGTACTGGAAAAAAATGCAATATGTAGACAATGCAATTATGTACTTATGTATAATTTATGTACTTATAAAAGTATAAGATATTAAGACGCAACAATATAGCAGTATAAAAGAATAATTGATTTGCCAAGAATAGTTGATAACTAATATACACAATTAACATTAACATGAACAGTTGATAAATTTGTATGTACTTATAACAATATAAGATATTAAGACGCCTTCTCCGCCTTTCACTTCCTCTGGTCGACCCTAGGCGTTCGCCTAGGCGCCCATCGCCAGACACGGAGATAATTCTCCTGGTCGAGGCGCCCTCCCTTCAACCTGGACGTCTAGGCCGCCTAGGCGCGCCTAGACGTCGCCTGTAACAACATAGCTTGTTGGTGTACTCCGTTCCATTGTCAGACCTCAGTACCTTCACCACTGTCTTGTACTGAGTCTGGACATGTTTGTGAAAGTCCCGAAAACAGGAGGGAACCTCACTCTTATTTTTTTTATTAAATACAGCCAAGTAGTATGAGAAAAACAATCTATGAAGGTAACAAAATATTTGTAACCATTCATAGGAGTAGTACAAGGCCCCCAGACATCAGAGTGTACCACATTAAAAACAGACGAGCTCCTATGACCGCTACTCACATATGAACTCCTAGTAAGTTTGCCTAACTCACAAGCATCAGAAACTAGTTTCTCTTTATTAACTTCTTCATAAATTGCAGGGTACAATTTGCTTAAAATACCAAATAAAGAGTGTCCCAACCTCTTGTGGTGGAGTCGTAATATATCTTCCGCACTCATCTTCTTCAGTCCTTCCATCCAGCCTTTTCCGCCATAGATACTGATGTTGAATCCAGCCCTTCTCGATCCAGGTACCACAGTCCATCATGCCAAGTGCCAGTCCCAAGTCTTCGTCCCGTCTTTTTCTCCTGGAAGATCACCTTGGAAATATCAAAGGAAACAATACATTTTAGTTGAAGGATGATGGAACTAATGGACAAAAGACTGACTAGAAAAAAGGAGCATGCAAAATATTGGATAATTTTACCGAACCCGTACAATTTACAGTACCCTTACCGACCACTGGCTGAAATATTCCATCAGTTTGAATATTGTCTGTCGATGGTAGGTGAGTGTAGGAGGAGAACTCACTAGCCTTTTTCGTCACATGTCGAGATGCTCTCTTGTCAATTATCCAGTCTGACGGTCGAGGAGAATACATAGATGCAAGAGCAAGTGGATCGTTAGTACCTTCAGATGGATGGACATACATGGCAGAGAATGAGGTAGAAGCCTCCTCGCTTCCCTCGTTTGACGCACTCTGCTTCATTCTGAGTGATTTCAGCATGCCATCAGTGTCTGGTCCTCTTCAGTAAAAGTACCACAAGCTCCTTCATTGCCTTCTGCTACCAGTAGGTTTGCTCGATAGTCTCGTCGACCACCTCGTCGACCTCCACGACCATGGCCTCGTCCTCCGAAGGTTCCCCGTCCACCGAATTGCCCGCGTCCACCGCCTGAATCTCCCTCCTTAGGTGGTTTGGTGCAAGCATGCCGATGATGGCCCATCTCCCCGCAGTTGTAGCACTGCCGATTGTGCTGTCAATACTCCCCTTTCGGACCTGTGTCGCCCAAACTGGTGGTCACTAGTGCTGACTTCTCTTCAGAATGACCACTTGTCCCTGCTTGCAGTTTGATGCGTGTTTCTTCCTGGATCATTGCCGAGATAGCCTCCTCAAGGGTAGGGATCTTCGGTTGGGTTAGAAGTAGGGCTGTCCTCTGAGCAAATGCTGCAGTCAGTCCTTTAATGAACTTCATTGTCCTCTCCTGCAGACATACCTGTCTCTCCTTGCACTTCGGGTCCCCACAGCTTGTCCGATCTGAGGAGTGATCATAATCCAACCACAGTCGCTCCAGCTCTGTGGCGTATTCTTGCACCGTCTTCTCTCCTTGAACGGTGTCATCAATCTCCCCCTTGATCTGAAAAATTTGTAAGTTGTTTTCCACGCCATCGTATGTCCTCCTCAACTTCTTCCATTCGTCCTTCACCATCTCAATGCCGTCTACTGTGGCGGCAATAGACTGGACTAAGGAGTTGAGAAGCCAGATGTAGATCACCATATGAGTGGACTTCCACTCGTCGCGTCCCGCCGAGCCCTCGTCCGGCTCGTCTTCTCGTCCGACAGGAACCCCTCCAGGTTCTTTCCTGCGAGGGTTCTTCTCACCGCCGTGACCAACTCAGATAGGTGGCTGGTCCATCCAGCTTCAGATCGATGGAGGGAAGCTCCAACTTCGACGACGTTCGTGTCGTGCTCTCACTAGCCGACATCTTCATCAACTTCATCAACGTCGCAACCTCTGCAGGATCCAGCTTCTTGATGATCTCCTCCATCGATGCTTCTCCTCTCCGATCACGTCACGTCTGCTCCACGACTTGTGCTCGTCTTCGTCGTCCGCTCCTAAATCCGATCATGTCTGTTTTTATCAGATCTAGACATCGGTGTCCTCTTTCAGAATGATTCGAACTACGACAACAATGGCACCGTTGCGTGCGGCGGGAGGGGGGGGGGGGGTCGCGCGCACTTGCCGCGGCAGCCGTAGCAGCGGCGGCAAAACATCAGGAAAGAGAGGGGGGGGGGGGCTACTGTGCACAAGGTTTGGGGGGGGGGGGGCGTATGCTGTGGAAGAGGGGAAAGAGGAGGGGGGAAGGTTTGGTGGCGGCTAGGGTTAGAGTTTGTGGAAAGGTGGCTATGATACCATGTTGAAATAGTTGTTATTTTATGATAATCTCTTGGCTATTTATAGCCTTACAACCTCCTCATTACATTAAGGGCCCGTTTGGTTTGCAGGATTGGACAACGTAATGTAATTGGCATTACGTTGTCAATCTAACTCGGGTGTTTGGTTGGACAAAAAAAATTAGATGTAATGTAATCGCGATTACAAGTTTGATTACATTACATCAGTTTCTTCTAAACTCAATTACATCATAAAACCTATGTAATCGCAATTACATTACAACTTAAGCGGAAGGTTGGTATGCTATAATTTGATCTTTTTGTTCGTTTTTGGTCATTTTTTGTTGTTTTTGTTTGTTTTTGGTCATTTTTGTTCGGTTTTGGTCGTTTTGTTCGTTTTTGTCATTTTTGTTCGTTTTGGTCATTTTATGTTGTTTTTGTTTGTTTTTTGTCGTTTTTGGTTGTTTTGTTCGTTTTTGTTTTTTTGTCATTTTTTGTTATTTTTTTTCGTTTTGGTTGTTTTTGTTTGTTTTTTGTTCGTTTTGTCCTTTTTGTTGTGTTTGTCCGTTTTTGTCGTTTTTGTTCGTTTTTTGTCATTTTGTTCGCTTTTGTTGTTTGTTGTTTTTTGTCGTTTTGTCCGTTTTTTATCGTTTTTGTTCGTTTTTTGTCGTTTTGTTCATTTTTTTTTGTCGTTTTTTGTTGTTTTTTTGTTTTTTTTGTCGTTTTTGTCCTTTTTTTTTGTTTTTGTCCGTTTTTTGTCGTTTTGTTCATTTTTTTTGTCATTTTTGTTCGTTTTTCGTTTTTTTTTGTCGTATTCGTCCTTTTTGTTGTTTTTGGTCTTTTTTGTGTTCGTTTTTTGGAATTTTTGCTCGTTTTTTTGTCATTTTTGTTCGATTTTTTGTTTTGTCCTTTTTGTTCATTTTTTGTCGTTTTGTTCATTTTTTGTCATTTTTATTCGTTGTTTTTTGTTGTTTTGTTTTTTTTTGTCGTTTTTGTCCTTTTTTTTTTTATCCGTTTTTTGTCTTTTTTTCATTTTGTCAGTTTTGTTCGTTTTTGTTTTTTTTTTGTCGTTTTGTCCTTTTTTGTTGTTTGTCCTTTTTGTCGTTTTTTATTATTTTTGTCAGTAGTTCGTTTTTGTTTGTTTTTTGTCGTTTTTGTCCTTTTTGTTCTTTTTGCCCTTTTTTGTCGTTTTTGTTCATTTTTTGCCTTTTTTTAATGGTTTTTGGTCAATTTTTACGTTTTTATTTTTGTCGATTTTGCACATTTTTTGCCATTTCTGCATGTTATTTATCAATTTTGTCGATCTTTTACGTTTTTGACCATTTTTCACGTTTTTATCGTCTTCTATCGTTTTTGGTCGATTTTGCATGTTTTTTGTCACTTTTTTTTATCCTTTTTGCTTTTTTGGGGTTTTTTTTCATTTTTTTTGGTCGTTTATGCTCTTTTTTTTGTTTGTTTTTATCGTTTTTGTTCCCTTTTTTGTCGTTTTTGGATTTTTTTTGCAAGTTTTTTAATCTTTTTGTCGTTTTTGCTCGTTTTAATTCCCTCTTTTTTTGGTCCTTTTTCGTTTTTCTTTTTTTGTCATTTCTGTTCATTTTTATCGTTTTTTATTTTTTGCTCTTTTTATCATTTTTTGTCATTGTTTTCGTTTTTGTCATTTTTGTTCATTTTTGCCCTTTTTTTGTTTTTGGTTTTTCGTCCTTTTTTTTTCTTTCATTTATTGTTGTTTTTTGTCAATTTTTTGTTTTAGTCATTTTTTTTATCATTATTGGTCACTTTTTATGGTTTTCACTTTTGATCTTTTTTTTGTCGTTTTTCTTTTTTATCGCTTTTTCATTTTTGGATTTTTTTTCCTTCTGTTTTGTTCGTTTGTCATTTTTGGCATTTTTATTTTTTGTCTTTTTTTTCGTTTTTGGTTTTTTAAGCAGAAAAAAACCATTTTTCCCCTTTTTTATTATTATTTTTAATTTTTTTTCTTTTTCTTTTTAAATTTTTGAAATTTTGTAAGGATCAACTTTTTAAATTTTATGTGTATTTTAAAAAAAATATTAAATTAAAAATTCAATTACATTACATGGTAAACCAAACACATGAATGCAATTAACATTACATTACATGGTTTGATTACATGTTTCAACCAAACATAGTAATGTAATTATAATTCCATTACATTACAAACTCAATTACATTACAAATCCAATTCCATTACGATTACATTACAATGAACCAAACGCAACCTAACTCTCTATAGGAATATCCTATGGCATATTCCAACGTACCAAATATACTAATAGGATATTCCAACACATATTCCAACATACCAAAAAATATCAATAGGATATTCCAACATGTTTAGAACTCATCTTTTCCTCAGTTTTTTTTCTCATGCAGCGCGATGAAGGTGCTCATTAGGTCTTTTGATGTTGATTGTTTTTTCGAATGACAGGGCCTACTGGAGAAATAGTGGCACTCGCTAATGACAAAAATGAAGATGTTTTGGTAGCAGAGTTCAATCTGGACAAAATCAAGTCACAGAGGCATAGCTGGGGGGTGTTTCGAGATCGTCGTCCAGAGTTGTACAAGGTGCTCCTGACCTTGGATGGCAGCAGTGCTTGAACTTGGATCTTCAATTGCCTCCTAAATGGCAATGCAATTTTTGGCTTCCCTCTGTGGTTTGATATACCTCACTAATAATAAGATGCGCTTTGATATTTTGAAACTATTTATGAGAATGTTGGGGATAATGATACAAAAAATCTGTTGATAAATGTCTCCAGTTTGTTAGTTTATTTGCAAGCAGAAAATGCATGTTTAGATGGAGGGATTTCTCTCATACTGCAAGGCCTCGTTTGGTTCGCAAAAAGGAAAGGAAAGGAAATTGATTCTTTGATATTTTCTTTTCTTTGGAAAATTGCAATTCCAATTAATTTTCTTTCCGGTGTTTGGAAAAGCCAAGAAAATTGGGAGGAAAAGTGAATCCTTAGAGGAAGAAAATGAATCCTTGGGTTCTTGGGTTGGTGGGAGGAACCGTTTTTCTTCCTATTTTTCTTCTTCTCGGAAATCAAATTCATTTTCTCATTTCATTTGGCATCCAAGCAAATGAAAGAAACCAATTTCCTTTCCCAAGCCTCCAATTCTACGAACCAAACGTGGCCCAAGTGCATTTGCACTTGCAGGCAACTGTCCCTGTTTGTGCTTTTGCATTTTACAAGAGTACATGTTTCATTCAATATGGGCTAGCTAGCCCATTCTACTTTCGTACTTCGTAGTAATGAATCTCGATTTGTAGTTATTGAATCTTGGTAATCCCAGCATAATCCGGAGAGAACTCCCCGTAATCATTCTTGTAGTTATTACAGACAGTTGATGGCATAGATGTTGGATTTGTCGATGTCATTGCAAAGTTGCAAACTTTGAAACGGATTTGCATTTGATTTTTTCGTCTACAATTCCAAGGTCAACAAAATGATGCACATCCACAACAAAAACCTTGGATTTTCATCATATCGCATTCTGCTATGTTAGCTAGAAAAGGGGAAAAAAAATTCTTTCATATCAAGATGGCAAACTCGATTGTGGTCTAACTACATAATTTTACAATTCTCACATATTTGTGACAAGAATTCGCTAAAAAAAAAACCCTAAGAATAATGCAATTCTTCAAACTCAACGCTGAAAATATGCTGTTTAGAAGTTGGTGCTGACAGCAGGACATGTCAAAGGAGGGTTGATTATTGATAAAAGCCAGAGGTATAAAGACTATTATCTTCATGACCATGCAAAGCAGGAGCTTTTGTGGCACTAGGACGCCCTTTATATGAACCGGTCTTAGCTGCAACCGTGCTACTTGAACAGTTTTCTGAATCCATTCATTATCGTCAGAGCTCTTAGTTCCCCATTCCTGATGTCCCTCAATCTCCTCCGCAATATCTACAGTCCACGAGAAGCATAACATTACAGCCCGAACTAGTTAAGCATAACATTATAGCAATCGGAGAGGAGTATTGTAATATGAAATTAGTTATCTTGTGTTTGTAAGATATGTGAAACTAATATATGTATGCTATTTTTTAGTATGTGATTTTGTTTTTGGACTTTATTTACGTTGAGGTCGACCCCCCTCTCTTAAATTCCTGCATCTGCCCCTCGTTTGGTTAGCAGATACATGCATCATTAAGTAATAATGACTAGAAGTAACAGTTTAGGTTGAACAACTAGAAGGAATGACGCATTTTGACATGGTTCATTATTTTCAGACAAACTTTCTAGCGAAATATTGTTCAAGGATGCATTACTTACATATTGTGCACGGTATAAGATCCTTCGCTCACTGTTACACAAGTCTTTTGCTAGTTTCAGCTGTAACTTCCGATTGGCTTGCTTTGTGTTTGTTGTAATGGGATCAAGAGTGCTACCTCCCTGGAAGTGCATAAAGAGATTTATCACATTTTAGTCTTCAAAGTAAGCAGTTAAGAATGACAATTCCCTTTCATACATTGTACGCATGATTTTATTTCTGCTACCTGTGTAATTTTTAACTGTGGTCACTTTTAAAACATTCATAACACGGAAAAGTAAT
>JANAVB010040716.1:0-22664 GCA_029216955.1 Iris pallida
ACCCATGAGCATCGAAAGACGCGTATGGATGTTGTCAATATATGGAATTCGATGAAACTCAATTTTGTTGTGCGTGTGCGATGAGATCGAGGCGTATCCGTCGAGATACCCCGTATCGGCCCCTTTGCAAACTAGCCCATAACTTCATACACGTTCGTCACCTCGAAACAAAATTTGCACCAACAGGACCATGTCATTCTTCTGGTCCTGTGTGCCATGGTCCGATTTTGAGAAGGTCAACCGAAACTATATTTTGGTGGGCCCGTGACCCGATCCAACGGACAAAATTGTGCATGACTCACCGAAATCCAACTTTGGACATACGGTAGACATATAGTTTGATGACTTTAGAGGCCATAGGTACAGACACGCTTTTTGGTGTAAAGCGGGTCCAATGGCGGATATCGTTTTGATCCAAAATTATGATTTTGCCCTTGTATCCACAATTACACTTTTGGGTAGGCATTTTTAACATATCTTTTATACCAAAAATGTTTATGATATTTATTTTAACATCTGGAGACAATTGTGAGAGTTTAACTCTTGTAGCACTGAGTGGTTAGACGTTGTTAGTTTTGCGTGCTACCCTAGCCAATTGGACTATTCTGAATGCAATAGTATTATCGGTTTCACCAGTAAAGGACCCCAGACAAGTACATTTATTGTTTGTTTCCAGTAATGTTAATTACTATAGTTCATTGTTAGTTATTGACTATTTGATTCTCGACACGCTTGTCACACGGATACCATATCATGCATTCTCTTTCATACCTTGTCATGTTTTACCTGTCACGCCCCAGAACTGGAATACCGGAGAGCGGGGGCAGACATAGCCAGCTACGCAATCCCAAAGTACGTTAATACTCTGAAATCACGTATAAGCTGTCAAGACATGGGGGTTACTCTACAAGCCATCAGTCAATCCTAAGGTTTAACAATCCTAGGTATCTCAATCACATGTAATTTATACAAGAGCAAGAGTACGATCATTATACATACAATAGTAAGGCATCCCGAACCATATACATGATTGATCATGAAGCCAGTACCATAGAACTGATGACTAGCTAGAATATTAGTCGTACATGATAAGGACTAGCTATAGGCTAGAATACACATATCATGTTTATGCCCGTTGGCTACAATATCAAGAAAATACCAAAACACGAGCTAAACACGTGCTCGGGGCTAAACGTTACAAGAAGAGAATTTACATATCAGTGGGAGAATGAAGAAGAAACCCACTAAGGCACTCTAGTGCTCCGGCTGGTCACCGTCGAGTAGATGGTGCGGTAGATCCTTCGGGCTCTCTTATTAGAACCTGGCCATACAAAACCAGTGGGGTCAGACCCCAAATAGCAAGTACGACAAAGGAGGCCAAACTATGAACTTAAAACCATCAATAATTAGCAATCAACAAGCAAATAAGTAAAGGAGGATCGGGATTTGTTCAGTACCAATGCACTCGTCCCGATCATAGGGAAAACAGTAAGTAAATCATTATTGACATAAAGGTAAACTAGAGAACATGTTTAATAAATAAACTGGGAAGGTGATATACGATGAGATAACCATAGGACTATTCAGATAACCAGGTTACAACCCGTAAACCAAACAAGGATCGGGGTTGTAACCCTTCGTCTGAACGGAACTTGATTTCTCCCACCATTTATCGGCAAGATAAAATAAGAAAACAGGACATGTAACAATCAAGTACAAGATCAAGACAAGACTAGACAGATCATTCAGGTGAAGAGTACAATGATAAAAATGGTAATGAGGAGTACAATACGCTAGAGTGACAATAGAGTACAATTATTATAGTAACAATCTGGAGTGACAATCATTCAATTATTCTAGTACAATCTTGCAATCAATCACTTCTAGACAATACTATACTGGACTAGACTCCATCCAATCAATCACGGCCAATCATTGCCTACGGCTTTCTACATTAACTAACTAGGATTATAACAAATCCTAGTTACTAGCAAGATGCAATGAGATGCTCCAAGTAGTCACAGGTCCTGCAGCTATCCAGGTTATCCAGGCAATAATTATAGTGACAATTTAGAGAGTTCAATGCATTAGAGTAACAATAGAGTTCAATCATTTAAGTGACAATGGCGGGTGCCCTACATAACAGTGGGCTGGAAATGTGCCCTACTCGTCGGCAGGCTACAAGTCTAAACATTTGCGGCCGGGATAACGGGATCGCCTGTAACTGGGGAATATCTCTTTATGTCTAGTGAATTATTCTAATCGTTAACCTTAGTCCATTTCAGTAGGTACTCCTGACCGTGGTATTCAGGAGTCCCCTCCTAGACATGATGCAAGACAGGACTGGATTATTTGTACAAGCACAATCGCCCACGGTGTCCAGGTTACTTATACAGGTCAGGTCATGTCAGGTAGCCGTCGCAACAGCTTATCAAGATATATCATGCCAGGTTATCATGCCAAGTGTACTAGTCAGGAGTGCGCCGCGACGGGCCACTATCATTATCATTATCATTATCATTATCAAGAGTGCGCCACGACGGGCCACTATCATTATCAGGGTACTTGTCAAGAGTGCACCATTACGGGTCATTGCCGGGTCATGTATAGCAGGTCAAGTTATCAGGTCAAGAGTGCACCACGGCGGGCCACTATCAAGCATGTCATGATCAATTATCATTTCAAACACATTAAATAAATTCAGGATTATCAAGTTCATGACAAAGGCGTAAGGATATAAAATGGACGTAAAATATCTAATAAAATATCAATATACAGGGCTATAGAAGAGCCAAGCAACATGGAAAATAAAACCAAACTGACCCGCTGACATAAGACCAAGTCAGCCAAAGGCCATACGCTCAGGGCAAGGTCATACGCTCAGGGCAAGGTCATACGCTCAGGACAAGGTCATACGCTCAGGGCAAGGTCATACGCTCAGGGCAAGGTCATACTTCTCCAAAAGACAGCGTATGGACTCCATACCACTCCTTGTCACCCAAGAGAGCGCATGCATGACATACGCTCCAAAAGGCAGCGTATGAGGTCCATACGACTCCTTGTCACCCAAGAGAGCGCATGCAAGACATACGCTCCAAAAGGCAGCGTATGAGGTCCATACGACTCCTTGTCACCCAAGTGAGCGTATGCAAGTCGTACGCTCCAAAAGGCAGCGTATGGACTCCATACGACTCCTGGCTATCCAAGTGAGCGTATGCAAGACATACGCTCCAAAAAGGCAGCATATGGACTCCATACGACTCCTGGCTATCCAAGTGAGCGTATGCAAGACATACGCTCCAAAAAGGCAGCGTATGGACTCCATACGACTTCTGGCTATCCAAGTGAGCGTATGCAAGACATACGCTCCAAAAAGGCAGCGTATGGACTCCATTGCGCTGCGCTAAAGAGCACGCGCAACTCAGTGGCGCAAGCTAAGAAGCTCACGCACACTGCTCACTGTCTTCTCCAAATCAGCAAGAACTCCATGGTTGAACCAAAAACTTCAAAAGTCCATAACTTGGTCAAAACAAGTCCAAATCTAACTTTTCAAAGGTCAAAATTGGGTAGAATAAAATTTTCTACAACATGGAACAATTAGTTTTTGAAAACAAGTAAGTTTGGCAGATCAAAACCCAAGAAAATCGAAAATGACATAAATTTAGATCTACAAGAATTCATCCGGTAAAATCGAAAACTCCAAGCTCTAAACAAGCTTAGAATCATGCAAGAAAGAAGATGGAACAAACAAAAAAATAACTTGGCTAAAGGTTCGGCAAGGTGTACTTGCCTATGGGTGTTGGTGGAAGAAGATGAAGATGGAAATAAAAATGAAAATAATGGAGGAGAGAGAGTGGTAGGTGGCTTATATAACAAGCCCAAGCAATCTCCACCATTTATCCCTCTCCACTCAATCTAAACCATACACCTTATCTCATAAAGAACCAAACTAAACCAAACCAAGTCAAAGTTAAACCAAACCCAATAAAACCAAATCCAAGTTAAACCAAGCCACGAAAATCCTGTACTTTGGAAATTTTAAAATATTACACAAATCGATAAATACGAAATACGGCTCAAATAAACACGTATCCGTATAAAATACCGATACAGTGAGACGGGTCTCACAACTCTCCACACCTTAGAAAAATTCTGTCCTCGGAATTTTCTGAGGCTAGTCGAGCAAGATAACAAAACAAAAGCTCGAGGAAACTCAAAAATCTCAATAAATCAAGCATGGCATACAAGTAAAGTAAACAATCAGTAATATAAATAAATACGTAAGCGGTAAATAAATGCACAAGAATAAATACAATCATGATCAAGAAGGGCTGGAGGCATATGGATCAATATGTCTCCTGAGACAGTTGTGTAGAACCAACGTCCTCGCTGGCCAAAGCTGACTCCCAAAAATGGATAAAAGTCAAGCCTCAAGGTAAGTCGGTACCAATGACTTAGTTCAAGACATGACTCTACCCAGGACGTGTCATCGTAGTTGAAACAGATGCATGAACTTATCACCTGTCTCAAGATACGAAGACAGAAGCGATTGGCTGATTGGGATGGACTAACATCTCTGCCTGCATGCTGAGTCTGATCCTCCATAACTGGCCTGGCAGAAGAATGCTGAGCTGCCCTCGGCAAAACACGAACAAGATAATCAGAAGGATCAAGAACGGTGCCCTTGAAGGTTGAAGGACACAAGATCAAATCATGGGAACCGGAATGATCAACGATCAAAACAGATATCAAGTCAAGTTATCAGAGATAGAGAATAATCCGAAGGAGATCAATAAGGATAATCATGATTGAGATATCTAAACATGGTAACTCCCACAAATCTGAAAATTGAGACCTGCATGGGCCACCACTAAAACCATGTCACGCCCCAGAACCGGAATACCGAAGAGCGGGGGTAGACATAGCCAGCTACGCAATCCCAAAGTACGTTAATACTCTGAAATCACGTATAAGCTGTCAAGACATAGGGGTTACTCTACAAGCCATCAGTCAATCCTAAGGTTTAACAATCCTAGGTATCTCAATCACATATAATTTATACAAGAGCAAGAGTACAATCATCATACATACAATAGTAAGGCGTCCCGAACCATATATACATGACTGATTATGAAGCCAGTACCATAGAACTGATGACTAGCTAGAATATTAGTCGTACATGATAAGGACTAGCTATAGTCTAGAATACACATATCATGTTTATGCTCGTAGGCTACAATATTAAGAAAATACCAAAACACGAGCTAAACACGTGCTCGGGACTAAACGTTACAAGAAGAGAATTTACATATCAGTGGAAGAATGAAGAAGAAACCCACTGAGGCACTCTGGTGCTCCGGATGGTCACCGTCGAGTAGATGGTGCGGTAGATCCTTCGGGCTCTCTTATTAGAACCTGGCCATGCAAAACCAGTGGGGTCAGACCCCAAATAGCAAGTACCACAAAGAAGGCCGAACTATAAACTTAAAACCAGCAATCATTAGCAATTAACAAGCAAATAAGTAAAGGAGGATCGGGATTTGTGCAGTACCAATGCACTCGTCCCGATCATAGGGAAAACAGTAAGTAAATAATTATTGACAGAAAGGTAAACTGGAGAACATGTTTAATAAATAAACTGAGAAGGTGATATACGATGGGATAACCATAGGACTATTCAGATAACCAGGTTACAACCCGTAAACCAAACAAGGACCGGGGTTGTAACCCTTCGTCTGAACGAAACTTGGTTTCTTCCACCATTTATCGGCAAGATAAAATAAGAAAATAGGACATGTAACAATCAAGTACAAGATCAAGACAAGACTAGACAGATCATTCAGGTGAAGAGTACAATGATAAAAGTGGTAATGAGGAGTACAATACGCTAGAGTGACAATAGAGTACAATCATTATAGTAACAATCTGGAGTGACAATCATTCAATCATTCTAGTACAATCTTGCAATCAATCACTTCTAGACAATACTATACTGGACTAGACTCCATCCAATCAATCACGGCCAATCATTGCCTACGGCTTTCTACATTAACTAACTAGGATTATAACAAATCCTAGTTACTAGCAAGATGCAATGAGATGCTCCAAGTAGTCACAGGTCCTGCAGCTATCCAGGTTATCCAGGCAATCATTATAGTGACAATTTAGAGAGTTCAATGCATTAGAGTAACAATAGAGTTCAATCATTTAAGTGACAATGGCGGGTGCCCCACATAATAGTGGGCTGAAAATATGCCCTACTCGTCGGCAGGCTACAAGTCCAAACATTTGCGGCCGGGATAACGGGATCGCCTGTAACTGGGGAACATCTCTTCATGTCTAGTGAATTATTCTAATCGTTAACCTTAGTCCATTTCAGTAGGTACTCCTGACCGTGGTATTCAGGAGTCCCCTCCTAGACATGATGCAAGACAGGACTGGATTACTTGTACAAGCACAATCGCCCACGGTGTCCAGGTTACTTATACAGGTCAGGTCATATCAGGTAGCCGTCGCAACAGCTTATCAAGATATATTATGCCAGGTTATCATGCCAAGTGTACTAGTCAGGAGTGCGCCGCGACGGGCCACTATCATTATCATTATCATTATCATTATCAAGAGTGCGCCACGACGGGCCACTATCATTATCAGAGTACTTGTCAAGAGTGCACCACTACGGGTCATTGCCGGGTCATATGTAGCAGGTCAAGTTATCAGGTCAAGAGTGCACCACGGTGGGCTACTATCAAGCATGTCATGATCAATTATCATTTCAAACACATTAAATAAATTCAGGATTATCAAGTTCATGACAAAAGGCGTAAGGATATAAAATGGGCGTAAAATATCTAATAAAATATCAATATACAGGGCTATAGAAGAGCCAAGCAACAAGGAAAATAAAACTAAACTGACCCGCTGACATAAGACCAAGTCAGCCAAAGGCCATACGCTCAGGGCAAGGTCATACGCTTAGGGCAAGTCATACGTTCAGGGCAAGGTCATACGCTCAGGGCAAGGTCATACGCTCAGGGCAAGGTCATACTTCTCCAAAAGACAGCGTATGGACTACATACGACTCCTTGTCACCCAAGAGAGCGCATGCAAGACATACGCTCCAAAAGGCAGCGTATGAGGTCCATACGACTCCTTGTCACCCAAGAGAGCGCATGCAAGACATACGCTCCAAAAGGCAGCGTATGAGGTCCATACGACTCCTTGTCACCCAAGTGAGCGTATGCAAGTCGTACGCTCCAAAAGACAGCATATGGACTCCATACGACTCCTGGCTATCCAAGTGAGCGTATACAAGACATACGCTCCAAAAAGGCAGCATATGGACTCCATACGACTCCTGGCTATCCAAGTGAGCGTATGCAAGACATACGCTCCAAAAAGGCAGCGTATGGACTCCATACGACTCCTGGCTATCCAAGTGAGCGTATGCAAGACATACGCTCCAAAAAGGCAGCGTATGGACTCCATTACGCTGCGCTAAAGAGCGCGCGCAACTCAGTGGCGTAAGCTAAAAAGCTCGCGCACACTGCTCACTGTCTTCTCCAAATCAGCAAGAACTCCATGGTTGAACCAAAAACTTCAAAAGTCCATAACTTGGTCAAAACAAGTCCAAATCCAACTTTTCAAAGGTCAAAATTGGGTAGAATAAAATTCTCTACAACATGGAATAATTAGTTTTCAAAAACAAGTAAGTTTGGCAGATCAAAACCTAAGAAAACCAAAAATGACATAAACTTAGATCTACAAGAATCCATCCGGTAAAATCGAAAACTCCAAGTTCTAAACAAGCTTAGAATCATGCAAGAAAGAAGATGGAACAAACAAAAAAATAACTTGGCTCAAGGTTCGGCAAGGTGTACTTGCCTATGGGTGTTGGTGGAAGAAGATGAAGATGGAAATGAAAATGAAAATAATGGAGGAGAGAGAGTGGTAGGTGGCTTATATAACAAGCCCAAGCAATCTCCACCATTTATCCCTCTCCACTCAATCTAAACCATACATCTTATCTCATAAAGAACCAAACTAAACCAAACCAAGTCAAAGTTAAACCAAACCCAATAAAACCAAATCCAAGTTAAACTAAGCCACGAAAATCCTGCACTTTGAAATTTTTTAAAATATTACGCAAATCGATAAATACGAAATATGGCTCAAATAAATACGTATCCGTATAAAATACCGATACAGTGAGACGGGTCTCACATTACCTGTTGTGTCAGAAAAGGAAAGTACCAAATAGATGTGTGATCTGACCAGTCGATAGTGTTTATATCATCTTCTACTTAGATAATATTTATTTTATTGCTATTTAGACAGTGTAGACCGTACGGTGTAGTGTCCCAGTCGATCACACATCGAAATGAGTACTTCAACACACTTAGATAGCTTTGTTTCCTCGTTTCACCCTTTATATGTTCCATATAATTTCTGTCTCTTATTCACTGTATTACCATGTTATAGTATATTCTCTCATCGTGTATTTTATGGCTAACCTCTGTTTTATAGTCATTATCATATATTTGGAACTGTACTCAATAAATTATACTCGTTCCATTCCTGACTGGAAACCAACATTTTTCAGATTAGTCATGGCTACACCTAGCATCGGATCCGTGGGAAAATACGGGTGTGTATGTTGAGGTCAACCCAGAAAATTAGGTAGATAGATTACTTATTTTATTTTATATTTGTGAGACATTGTAATTCCTTCAGCTGTAAATTATTGAATATTATAAATTAATTTAGTTATTGTGAATGAGCAAATCAAGTTATTTTTATTGTGATTTTGAGCATTGTGGTCTAGACATCGTTCTGCAGCGGACACTGTGGCGTAGGCTGGCTTGGATACACACTCGCATCTGGAAAAGAAAAAAAGGGTACGGGTGGTGACATATGGTGTCCATGTTTGCATGTCCTAATCTCATGTGTTATATCCAGCTTTCATCTTTGTTAGCTATAAGATACTTGGTTGCATTGTTAGTACTGTCTACTAAATAGAAAAAATATGCAATCTCACTTCCCAAAATTTTAAAAAAAATTATTTTATTTATATTTTATTTTATTTTTATATATTTTCAAGTAGGAAAATTAATTTCTTTTCAAAAAATTCTATAAAAGATATCTTGGACGACAACGGGATTTGTCAAACTATTTAAATTAGATTTTTGGAGTTTATAAAATATTATTGAATTATTAATTAATATTAATAATTTATTTTGTTATCAGATATTATATTTATATTTGATTTTGCCTATGACTAATAAATTTGATAATTATAGGAAAATATTTTACAAGTTATTTGATAATTATGATAATATACTCGTGGAATTATTTGGTTTACCACTATCATTTATTTTAAAGGTTTGATTTTATAAAATTTATTTTTTTATTTTAACTTATTGTAGTAATCGATTATTCCGTTAAGATTTCAAAAGTATATGAATTAAATTATTGATAAACCTTGAACCCAAATTATTACATTACTATTATTGCTACTATTATTATTGTTATTACTATTGTTATGATTATTACTATTGTTAGTTAGCCTAGGAAAGAAAGGGTGGGGAGTTTTGCAAAAAAAACCATTTGTTGAAGGGCTTTGGTGCAAAAGCTAATATTTAAAATCTCATCTTAGTCGATTACTTTAGTTCCCTGCTTTCGAATTTAGTTACAAATTCTAAGGAGACTACTCCCAATACCCTTGATGATCGACTCCAAATTTGAATTTAAATCAAGACCTTATCCTTTCCCACAAGATCAATTAGAGTATAAATATGGGATAGCCATCGACCATTTCATCTATTGACCCTAAAGTTTCGACCTGCCTAGGCCTCTCGGCCAAACCCCATGTTCCAATCTCCACCAAAACCTCTCTAGTCTACCCCGCAACCATCGCTCCTTCCATTGCCCCGAATCCACAGCAGCCTTCCACCATTATCCTCATCTTTTTCCACCACCACTACAAATTCGTCACTCACCGACAAATATCACCGCCGTCGTCGCAAACCCAATCCCCTGCAACACTATTGTTGTTGATCGCGACAACTCTATGACGGCCTCCACGAACTGCCACCAGAACATTTAATACCTAATCTATCCGTCGTCCCCTGTCCACCAATAGCCATTTTCGACCAAGTCCCAGTCGTCCCCATCTTTACCTTCATCAAACCACCATCTTGCCATTCTAATCATTACATCCAAAGGCCACCCTGTCGCGCCAGCCATCCCCGACTCCATTCTTACCAATCGCCACCATCCTCTGTCAAGACCGTCAATACACCACCACCATCGTCGGCCTTCATCACATAGCAAACACTGACCATCACCATTACTTACCCTACCTCGACCGGCGATGGGCCACTGCACAGTGTTCCGTATCACCGTCGTAGATCTTGAGCCCGATCCCGTCGTGAACACCGGTAGACCTCGAGTGCTACGCGCAATCACCGGTGGTCCACCCGTGACTGTCTTTTCCCCGCAGCCGTCGGCCGTTTCCACAAGTGCTGCAACTCCAGCGAGCCTTCCTCGGCATCACATTGATGCGCCACACGTGCACGAGGCCTCCGACGAGCCCAACCTACGTCCCCGCACACGTGCGATTTCATCCGCCGAACAACCCCGGTAAGTGTCTCTCTTCTTCTCCTTCTTTGTCTTCTTCTTTTTCCTCATGGAGAGGAACCAATTCCCCCTTCCTTTCCCAGAGCTTTAATTTTCTTTCTCTCTTTTTCCTCTCTGTAGGTATTAATTTGTTTTTCTTTACAATATACTTTATTAATATTTTATAAACCATAAACTGAAACTGATGCAAAAGCTGTTATTAGTTGTTGTACAAATATGACCATCATTCATGTGGTTAAATGATAAGGAAGTGTAGTAACTTATATTAGTAATTAATGGATACAATAGATATGTTAGTTATTATTATTATCATCACCAGGTGCTTTATTATCTATTATTGGTATTTATTATTTATGTATTCTTATGAAATATATACATACACATAATTGATATTTCAAAATATTTTTATAACAAAAATATAATTTTGGGTTGGTTCTGCATACAATTTCAAAAATTGGGTTTAGAATCCCTACATATATTATTTTGGGGTATTTATATATGGCATTTTGGTCTAAACGTTTATTTTGACAAAATTAAGTTTTTGCTCTAAATTATTCTCTAGATTTTTTGTTTATTTATCTAAAGTGTTTTTACTAATGAAAATATAGTTTTCAAGTACCATAAATATTTTATAAATACCTGTAGTATATATATTTCCTTGACAAAGTAAAATATATTTAGTTTTCAAATCCTGTAATAAATTCTAAATAGTCGTAAATAATTTTCTCTCTCTCTCCCCTCTCTCTCTCTCTCTCTCTCTATATATATATATATATATATATATTCCTTTTGATTAAAATAGTCTACTTATGAACATGACTAATCGTATTTCTATCTTCCTTGACGAATTTGAACTTCTTCCTAGCCAACTAGACTATCCTGGACCCAACGGGATCATCGGTTTCACTAGCTAAGGACCTCAAGCGAGTACAGTTTTTGTTTGTTTTTAATATTTAATTACTATATTTACATGATTAGTGATGCATATTTGATTCTTGACACTTTCGTACACAGATTAGTGGCACATGGATTTTGGTCATGATACCATGTTTTATCGTGTTTATTTTACCGTGTTTCATGATCTATTGTCGTAACTTGATCCATGTGTAGTAGTCGGGCAGAAAAGTGCTAAGTAAATATGTGATCAAACCTGTAGATCGTGCTTTATTTTATATTTCATGCAATGTAGATCGTGAGGATACAAATCCTATGTCGACCATGCGTTGTAGTGTCCCAGACCGATCACATATTGAAAGATGTACTTTAAATCACGTAGATGGTTATGTTTCTTGGTTCCATGCTTTATGTGTCTTTATTGTTCATATTAGTCGTTTTACCTTACTTTTCATTCCATGTCTTATAGTTTGCTTATTTCATCATGTATGTCATTTCTATTCACTATTTTTATAGTCGTTATCATATATTTGGAACTGCATGCATGAATTACAGTCATTTCATTCCTGACTGGAAATCAATTTTTTAGGTTAGTCGTGACTACTCTTAGTATTGGGAAGATATAGGTGTACTTGAAGGCTAAAACCCTAGATGACTAGTTAGATAGAAGTGTTGTTAGACGTATTCAATATTTGTGAGATATTGTATTTTTCTTCAAATGAAAACTTACGAATATTGTAAATGATTTAGTTGTTGTGAATGAGCAAATAAAGTTATATTTTATGAGTTTATTGTGGGCTAGATAGCGTACTACCGTCGATACTGTGGCGTAGGCTGGACTTGCGCACTCACTCGTATTCCGAAAAGCGGGTGCGGGTTATGACAAGTTTTTTGGTGGCCCATGTAGGTCTGTTTTTGCAAATTATGTGAACTTGTGGTAGTATCTATATTAGTCGTACTACTGCAAGCCTGCAACTAGGAAGTGCTCATTCACAATTAGGATTGAGTTGATTATAGAAAATGACTAGGACCAGGAGTCCCTTATTCAATTTGATAGTTGAGTAATTAAGGTTGCTATATTAGGCCATGTGACTTAAGTAGACCCCTATTAGATAACTCAAGGAATTTCCATAGATATACTATTGTGTTCTGATATGATGGTTGGATCAAAGGTGGGTAAACTATTCACTCAGTAACTTAGGCCTTCCTTGAATTCAATCCCTAACCTTGATAATTTGTTCAAATTATATTTCTATCCCTCTAAACATTATCATCGTTACTCGTATCACTTAGTTATTTTCCATTGGCCATAAGTAATTATTTTCCCCAAGTGTCTATATTTTATTTTCATCTATTGAGTTTGAACCTACTCGATTCGATTATCCATAAATTTATTCCAAGTTAGTTTTGTTAAAAATTTAAGTTATATATATGTTTTCTCCTCGATCCTTGAATGTTAGAGAAATAAAAATAAAAATTTCTTTTGTCTTCGATTATTTTCTTCCTAATCAATCGTTTGATTTTTAAAATTGATAACTTTACTTCAAGGACTAATACTTATGTAATTCGCTTATTGAATTTCTAAAAAATCTTTTAAAGAATTCTTATGGATATAGTTGAAAGAATGTTCGTTGACTTACAATGGATGTGCACTATCGCCATTTACTTGACTTATATAGAATATGGGTTCACTACAGCTAGCGGCGCACTGACGAGACATGACCCCTAAGTTGAAGTAATTTCATGTATGCATGGGTTGTCGTATATTATTAAAACTATGTTCTTATTGTCCTATTTTGATTTTAGTTATCTTTATGTCAATATTGGATAGAGTTGGTAGAGCATTCGATACCATATCATATTTGAGTCATAAAACTAAGGGTTTACTGCAGCCTGTACACTGACGAGGCATAAATTCTCCATAATGTGACTTCATATATGCATACAGTTTTCGAATATTATAGAGACTACATCATTTTTAAATGACTATTGATTTTCGTGGTTCACAATTTCATGCACGCTCACTTGAATTTGAGTTAGTCCTTATCCTTTCCATTCTTGAATCTTTCTTTCTTATCTTTTATTTTCATATCGTTATTAGGTTTCTTATTATCCTATCTTTCTATTCCACTTGATTCATGATCATACTTGGACTATTGAATCTATGATCGTGTCTAAATAATTTGGTTTAGTAACGGATCATGCTGAAAAGTTTTTGATTTGATTACCTTAAACGACGTTGATCGTGACCAAACTATTTTGACTATAATCATAATCGTGCCTATATTTCAACTATATTATTGCTAATGCTTAGAAATTTATTCCAGCCTTGATCACGATTATTTCGATCATATTCATACTCGTACCAAATTTTTAATCATGCTTGGATGACTTGCATGATTAACCTCGATCGTGACTGCATCTTTGTTATATCTATGTAATTTTAACCATGTTTAGACTTTGTCTATAGTTTGATCATTGACCATGTCTATATAATTCCAACAGTAGTTAATTGTGCCTAATGATTTTTTCTTGTTTAACTAACCCGATTTCGATTATATCCTTGACCATTGTGACTAGACTCTTTGGACTATACTTTAATTGTGTCACATGGTATCTTTTCTTAAAGTTCAATTCTATTTACGATCAACTCATTTTGAATATTGATCATATCATTTCTTGATTATATTCTTAATCATGACTAATCGTGCCCATCAAAATTTTCGAGAAATTTTTTTCTATGGTGGGTAGAGTCTTCGATGGATGAATTGTCCTTAAGTTTATTGCTAGCTTTTGTGTCAAATTTTGAGAACATTTTAGAGTATTTTAGGATTCAAGATCATAGCCTAAGGGTCCAACACCAAGCCATACCTATTTACCCTTTCCATTTCCACCCTAGTTGATCAATGCCTTTTTTAAAGAATTTTTCCTTTTCTTTTTATCTATTTTATCAATACTTTCTTATCATAATCTTACCATCTTTTTCGTCGATCAACCAAGCCCGTCTATCCTAGTAGTCCTTAAATTTGAGGACAAATTTATTTATAAGGTGGGTAGATTTGTAAGCTCACTTCCCAAATTTTATTTTATTTTTATTTTATTTTATTTTTAAATATTTTCTAGTTGGAAAATGAATTTGTTTTCCAAAAATTCTATGAAAGATATCTTGGACGACAACGAGATTTGTCAAACTATTTAAATTAGATTTTTGGAGTTTATAAAATATTGTTTGAATTATTAATTATTAATAATACTTTATTTTGTTATCAGATATTATATTATATTTGATTTAGCCTTTGACTAATAAAATATTTGTTTGATAATTATAGGAAAGTATTTTATAAGTTATTTGATAATTATGATAATATAATCATAGAATTATTTGGTTTACCACTATCATTTATTTTAAAGGTTTGATTTTATAAATTTTATTTTGAATATCATTAGATATTATTTTAACTTATTGTATTAATCGATTATTCGATTAAGATTTCAAAAGTATATGAATTAAATTATTGATAACCTTGAACCCCAAATTATTACATTTACTATTATCGCTACTATTATTATTGCTACCCCTAGTATTACTATTACTATTATTATGATTATTACTATTGTTAGTTAGCCTAGGAAAGAAGGGGTGGGGGGTTTTGCAAAAAATCCATTTTTGAAGGGCTTTGGTGCAAAAGCTAATATTTAAAATCTCAGCTTAGCCGATTAATTTAGTTCCATGCTTTCGAAATTAGTTGCAAATTCTAATAGGAGACTACTCCTAATACCCTTGATGATCGACTCCAAATTTGAATTTAAATCAAGACCTTATCCTTTCCCACAGGATCAATTAGAGTATAAATATGGGATAGCCATCGACCCTTTCATCTATCGACCCTAAAGTTTCGACTAGCCCAGGCCTCTCGGCCAAACCCCATGTTCGGACCCCTATCAGAACTCTCCAGTCCATCCCGCAACTATCGCTCCTCCCACGGCCCCGACTCTACAACAGCCTCCCTCCATCATCCTCTTCTTCATCCACCATTACTATAAATTCGTCACTCACCGGCAAACATCATCGTCGCCACTGCAAACCCAATCCCATGCAGCACCACCACTGTCGATCGTGACAACACCACCACGGCCTCCATGAACTGCCACCAGAACACTGAAAACCTAATCTATCCGTCGTTTCCTGTCCACTGAACCCAGCACAGCCGACCGTCACCGTAGACATATCCGACCAAGGCCCGGCCATCCCCATATTCACCTGCATCAAACCACCATCTCGCCATTCTCATCTCTGTCTCGACCGGCCACCCCGTCGAGCCAACCGTCCCTGACTCCATTATCACCAATCGCTACCATCGTCTGCCAAGACCGCCAATCATATGCGCTTCATGGGGAGGCAGCCTAGGTAGTCGCCTAGGGCCTCCTCCTCCAAGGGAGTTTCTATTTTTTCTGAAGCAGCAGTTTTTTTCGCCCAGGAAAAAAATTATGGGTCTGGAGAAGTGCATGGCTGCCTAGAGAAAAATCAAATAAACCTATTAAAAATAAAATGTCACATATTTCTAAACCGACTCTTCATCTCCTCTCCCACAAAAAATTTAGAGAAAAAAAAACCCTCTCTTCCTTTCCACTTAGTATTTGCTAAGATAATATCATCTCTCTCTCAATCTCTAATAGCATCATCTTCTTCTTCTTCTTCTTCTTTTTTGCTTCTTTCCAGCAACCAAACCTAAAGCGATTTTACAAGTCACGTCAAGAAGGAGCCTGATCCTTGTTTGAGTAAGGTTGACAGTTTTTTGTACCTACTCTTACTTTTTTATGATTATTCTTTATTTGGTGAGAGAGAGTCAGCACTAGTAGGGACTAGGGAGCTTGCATGACCCTTGAGCGATGTTGTTATTGGCAATTATTTTCTTATAATTTTTTATCCATTTATATAAATAATTTCATGATTCATTGCAAGAAAATTGTATATGATTAATGATTCCATCTTCTGTAAAGTTTCATCCACATTTATCTTTATGTTTGCAATGAAAAACTTTGCGTCCCCTACCACAATATTTGTCATCTTCGACTACTTTGCATATGAACTATCTTTTAATCCATATTATGCCAACCAGTTGTTTACAGTATAATATGAATATATCCAGAAACATTGTTATAAATTTAGAACTTGAAGTTGCTTAGTACTAATTATATTGTACTTTACATTTGTTGGGTTTTGTATTATAAATAAATTATATAGAGGATAAGGGCCTTATTTTTTGGACTCGTTTAGGGCCTCCAAAATGCTGGAGTCGACGCTGCCGCCAATACACCACCACCATCGCCGGCCTTCATCACACAACAAACATCGACCATCACCATTACTTACCCCACCTCGACCGATGGCGGGCCACCGCATAGTGTTTCGCGTCGCTGTCGTAGGTCTTGAGCCCGATCCCACCGTAACCGTCGGTAGACGTCGAGTGTTGCACGCAGTCACTGGTGGTCCACCTGTGACTGTGTTTTCCCGCAGCCATCGGCCATTTCTGCAAGTGCGGCAACTCCAGTGAGCCTTCCTCGATGTCACATTCGTGCGCCGTGCACACGCGAGTCCTCTGACGAGCCCAATCTCTGTCCCGTACGCGTGTGCTTCTACCTGTCGAGCAACCTCGGTAAGCTCTTCTTTCCTTCTTTGTCTTCTTCTTTTTTTCCTCATAGAAAGGAACCAATTCCCCCTTCCTTTCCTGGAGCTTTCGTTTTCTCTCTCTCTCTCCTCTCTGTAGGTATTAATTTGTTTGTTCTTTACTATATGTTTTATTAATATTTGTAAAAAAAACTGAAACCGATGCAAAAGGTGTTATTAGTTGTTGTACAAATGTGACCATCATTAATGTGGTTCAGTAAATGAGAAAGAAGTATAGTAACTTATATTAGTAATTAATATATATAGTAGATATATTAGTTATTATTATCATCACTAGGGGCTTTATTATCTATTATTGGTATTATTATTTATGTATTCTTATAAAATATATACATACACATATTTCAAAATATTTTATAACAAAAATATAATTTTGGGTTGGTTCTACATATAATTTCAAAAATTGGGTTTAGAATCCCTACATATATTATTTTGGGGTATTTAGATACGGCATTTTGGTCTAAAAGGTTATTTTGACAAAATTAAGTTTTTGCCCTAAAATATTCTCTAAATTTTTCGTTTTTAAAGCATGTTTAATAATGAAAATATAGTTTCCAAGTACCATAAATATTTTCTAAATACCTTACTACGATATATTCTTTGACTAAATAAAATATATTTCGTTTTTAAATCCTATAATAAATTCTAAATAGTCATAAATATTTTCTAGATACATACATACATACATATCTATATATATATATATATATATATATATATATATATATATATATATATATAATATATATATATATAAGTAAAAAAAATTCCTTTTGATTAGAATAGTCTACTTATGAACGTGACTAATCGTATTCCTATCTTCCTTGACGAATTTGAACTTTTTCGCATGGACCCTAGCCAACTGGACTATCCTGGACCCAACAGGATTATCGATTTCACCAGCTAAGGATCTTAGGCAAGTACAATTTTTGTTTGTTTTTAATATTGTTAATTACTATACTTACATGATTAGTGATGCATATTTGATTTTTGACACATTCGTTACACGGATTTGTGGCACATGCATTTTGGTCATGATACTATGTTTTATCGTGTTTTATGACCTATTGTCGCGACTTGATCCATGTGTAATAGTCGAACGGGGAAGTACTAAGTAGATATGTGAACAAAACCGTAGATCGTACTTTATTTTATATTTCATACAATGCAGACCGTGGGATGCAAATTCTATGTAGACCGTACGGTGTAGTATCCAGACCGATCACATATTGAAAGGTGTACTTCAAATCACGTAGATGGTTATGTTTCTTGGTTCCATGCTTTATGTGTCTTTATATTCATGTTAGTCGTTTCATTTTACTTTTTATGTCATGTCTTATATTTTGCTTATTTCATCATATATGTATTTCTATTCACTGTTTTTATAGTCATTATCATATACTTGGAACTGCATGCATGAATTGTACTCATTACATTCCTGACTGGAAACTAATTTTTCAGGTTAGTCATGACTACTCTTAGCATTGGGGAGATACGGGTGTACTTGAAGGCCAAAATCCTAGAAGACTAGTTAGATAGAAAGTTGTTTAAACGTATTCAATATTTGTGAGATATTATTTTTCTTCAAATGTAAAACTCACCATATTCTAAATGATTTAGTTGTTGTGAATAAGCAAATAAAGTTATATTTTATGAGCACTTGTTTATTGCGGGCTAGACAACATACTACCACCGATGTTGCGGCGTAGGCTGGACTTGCACATGCATTCACATCCCGAAAAGCGGGTGCGGGTCGTGATAACATATAGATTAACCTCCCTTATTCCTTCATAAACTAGATTTCTAGTATTCATGTCATATATAGAGCATTTGTCTTTTACGAAGTTAATGCCATAACCATTATCAGCAAGATGACTTATGCTTAGTAGGTTATATTTTAATTCTGTGACCAGACAAACGCCTTTAATGACTGGGTAAGAAGGCATACCAACAATACCGTTACCTATTATATAACCTCTCAGATTATTTTTGAAGGAGATGTATCATTCTTTCTTCATCGATAGCGTAGCGAACAAGGTTTTATCACCGGACATATGCCGCAAGCATCCGCTATCGAGGATCCATTTGCTTCTAGCATGGAGGGTTGGCCCACCTACAAAACGAGTAGATGTGACCTTTGGTACCCATTTTTTTAAGGGTCCAAAAATGTTTTAGGTACCCAGGCATATATATTCATGTCAACCAGCTTTCTAACCCTATAAAACTTAGAGAAGTGCCCATGTGAACCACAATATATACATGAAATTTGAGAGCTAGTGTTGGTGTCTTGTTATAGACATGATGCTTATGTGTCTTCCTTGGATACTTGTAAACAAAGGCATAATTATGTGAACCATTATGCTTATGTGCTTTTTTTGATCGTGTCATGTTATGTGTATGTTGTGTCATATGATAGATCTTTGGCTAAGTAGCAGGTATGACTGTTTTTCCCAACTTTACCTCTAACTTTTTAGAGAAAGCACATGCCTCATCATTTGATAGATATAACATCAATCTTCTGTGCAGCAATGCTATATTTTTTTCTTCTCTAACTCATATAGCTCATTTAGCTTTGCATATTCATGATTTCTTTTTTCAATGATTTTATGAAAATTATCCAAACTGAGCTTAAGAACTGATATATCTTCATCCGTGTTATTGGTGGAAGGTGTCTCCGGTATATCTTTCAATAAGGATGACAGTCTTTCAACTTCAGTAGTGTAAGCTTTGATCTCTTTTTAAGGCTGCTATATTTGTCCAAGACTTTTTTGTGTTTAACAAGTCACTAAAAGCATCAGAAATTTTATCAAATGTAAAGTCATCATATAGAGGATTGGTTGTTACCTGATCAAATATCATTAAACAGGCATTTGTAGAGTTGTTAGGTCTGCCTTCTTCATCTGATTCACTATCTTCACTTTCATGCCAGATGCTGGTATTAGCATACTTCTATGATGAATACTTTCTATTTGATCATTCGTATCAACTCGTCTTCTTTGCCATTAGACAGTCTTTCTTGATGTGTCCAGTCTTCTTACAACCACATTACATAGTCTTTTCTTCATTGCTTTCTTGGTAATCTTTCTTCTTTTGGTTTGATTTTTCAAACCTTAAGAGTTTCTTGTAGTTCTTTATAAGAAAAGCTTGTTCCTCACTAGCTAAGTCTTTATCATTGTGATTTTGCTTGAGACTCTTTAGCATGTGCTTTTTAGGCGTTAGGTTTCCTCTTTGGTGTGGCTTCTTCAAAGTCTTTTAGGTCTTGCTCATGAGTCATCAGCTTGCCCATGAGTGTCTCTAGTGACATCATGGTAAGATATCGTTCCTTCTATAATCGCAATAGCCTTTGGTTTCTAGCATTTGTTAGTCCCCTAAACAGTTTGCGAATCTTTTCATGATTTTAGTAAGCATTGCTAATAGATGATAAATGATTAGTAATATCAAGGAAACGAATTAACATCTGAGTGATTGATCCATTGGCTTCATCTTGAAAGCCTCATACTCTTATGTCAATCTACTTATCTTGGTTCCTTTACTTTTGAAATACTTCATGAGTTACCTCAAGAAGTTTTCAAATATCGTGTGATGTGACACATATAGATACTCTATTGAACTCGGTCTTGTCAATGGCACAGAATACTGCATTGATTGCTCTTGTCAAGATTGGCTTGTGCCTTTTCTTAATCAGTGTATCTATCATGGGGCTTGTCTACAATATTACCATCAATCACTATTCTAGTAGCTTTTTGTAGCCGTCTATGACTATAGACCAGAGATCAAAGTCAAAAGATTTCAAGAAGAAACTCATCGTATTTTCCAGTATGTGTAGTTTGTTCCATCAAATAGGGGGGGGTCTATTTGTGGACTTCCTTCATCGGTGAATATAGATTTCACGGCTACCATATGTATACTCTCCAAAGTTTACATATGAATATAACATGCTCTGATACCAATTGTAGAAAATTGGAATCAGAGTATAACAATTGACAAAAAGGATCGACTCTATGGATTTAAGCCAAATAGAGTCCTTGCTCTGATACCAATTGTTGGACCGTTAAACACCTCTAGAGGGGGTGAATAGAGTGCATGCATACAGCGGAATAAAAATAACTTCTAAAAATTTATGAGACAGTAACAATCTAATATGAAGTAAGCAATACTTAAATAAATACGTAATATAAGGAGATCAAAGAGAGCAAACTCAAACACCAATGTTTATACTGGTTTTTTCCTGAAAGGACTAGTCCAGTCTTGAGTACTCAGTTCAATATTGAATTCATTATCTATGAAACACAAGATTTGAATCCGAAGCGCTTGTAGCTCCTTACACACATGCTTTTTATCCGAAGAGAACTACTTCAACTTGCAAGCCTTTAATCCGAAGGACTTGCCGACTTCAGGAATATGATAAAACTGAGATATTTCTAAGCCTTTTGTAAACTCAACCAAACTACTAGATTGAACCAAAACTGGCAACGGCTTGGCTAGGAGTTGTAAAGCTCTGATTTGAGAATGAAAAGATCTTTGAGAACACTTGAATGAATAGAGAAAAAGAATATAATTGAGTGAATAGAATGAAGAATTTTCTCTATTTATAGTGTTTTCTTGGACAGAATTCGGACAGAGTTCGGTAGTGCAACGTTCAAAAATTTGAATATTTGGAGCTTGTTCTTCAGGGTGACCTAGTCCCTCGGGAACAGGGTCAGGGGGGACCGAGTTTGGAAAGATCGATCCGAGTTTGGTTGTCCTGTATCCAGAAAGGCTTCATAAAAAATTGTGGCTTTGGTTTGGGCTTCTTTCGAATTGTAGACTGGATTTTGTATATGTGGACTGAAATAGAGATTGGGTAAACTATTTTGTAAGTGGACTTGTAGCTGAGCTAGGTGCCAATCTCATTCAGCCGTACATTTTTTCTAGATTCGATAAATTAAAAAATACATAAGAACATAGAAAAAATGTCTTGATCAATGGTGCGATTTTCTTTTGCAAAACTTTGATTATGGTAGCAGCATGATAGTAGTAGTTCAGCAGCAGTACCGAACTGTATATTATTTGTGTATATCGAATGATTTTTTGTCGGTTATCAAAATCAGGTGTGACCAGACTAATGGGCCAACATAGTTGACGATGTGATCATGTATATTTGACACTAAGCTAGCTTTTTATTTTGTTTATCTAGCTTCATGATCATATTTATAGAGCATCAGGGATGCCTTACTTCTTTATCTTATATGTTTCATAATTTTGTTTCTTGTCTGACTGATTAAGATAAAGTATATTTTTTGTGACCATATGTGACTTGCATTGTCGTACATACCCATGTCTAAGGACATTCGTACCGTATTGAGGGTACTAGTGTATTTCGTATACGTAGCTGTAATGAACTATGCCTCTATCATAGACAAGGCAACACACTTTGCAATCGCAAATGTCACGAAGTAGATCC